>BLSH010137389.1:0-16031 GCA_018402905.1 Glandirana rugosa
TTTGTTACAGCCATTTTTGTGCCTAAAAGTTCGGGTCCCCATTGATTTCAATGGGGTTCGTTGTCCGTGCGCTCGTTCGGGTTCCGTCCGGACCCGGACCCGGACTTTGTCTGGAAGTTCGGACGGACCAGCAGAACCCGAACTTCCAGAGGTTCGCTCAACTCTAATTATTTGTCTAAAATCATCTCATAGTGCTATAGTGATAGGTTCCTGCTGCTGCTGTGAGGGACAGATTAGTGTTCTAAATTCATCTCATAGTGCTTTGTCCCGAAGTTCGGACGGACCAGCAGAACCCGAACTTCCAGAGGTTCGCTCAACTCTAGTAGGGACCAATTAGGATGTCTGAAGGGGGTGCAACCGTATCTCAATCCAACTGTAGTTTTAGGTGTGAGATGTAAAGACCATATAGACCAATAAAATATTCTTCAGGTATGTGTGATAGTGGATTACGTGACGTGTACATAATGCCTTAAAGTGTGTAGTGCATCAAGAAAAGGCTATGTTTTGATAAAAAATGTTAAAGGTTGATCAAAAGTGATAAAAAAGGTGATAGGGAAATAATCAAAGGGAAGGAAAAGAAAAATGATAATGAGATGAGGTTTTTTTCAGAGGGGATATCACACAAGACCCCCGAGACCCAGGGGTTTCTTCGGCCCACCAAGATTTCAAAACTGGGGCCCACCCAGAGAACCAAGAACGTACTATGGAGGATACCGAGAGCGACCCCCACCGACTCAAAGGGAGGTGAATTGGAGACCCCAGAGAGGGTGGAGGGAAGACCCGGAACCTCCCACAAGACATCAAGGGTGGGAAGAAAGAAACGACCAAGGGGGAAATGAGGCGGAAAGAAAAAAACGAAGAGGAGAGTATTAGGAAAGGGAATTTTTAACCTGAGTGGGACTACTTTTACGGATGAGGAGATGGCTATTTTGGACCAAGGCCTGAAATTTGCTCCTGACAAAAACATGGACAAATTTGAGGTATATATAGACCTACAGAAATATATTAGAAAGCTTAACAAATAAATTTTTCGCTACAAAACCAAACACCAATAAGAGGACGGAAGAGGGAACATATGTCCACACAAGACTAAAGAATAAGTCAACATTCAACCCCAAAAGCACGGGCAATGAGAGTTTGGAAGTTTTTAAAAAAATGGTGGAAAAAGATATCAGAGAACTCAAAATCCAGAGCTCAAAGAGAAAAGCAGCGTGGGAAGCCATTAAAGCATTGGAGAAAAAGAAAGAAATTGTCATCCGGCCAGCGGATAAAGGAGGAGGAGTAATAATCCTTGATAAGAAGGATTATGAGATAGAAATGAAGAGACTGATGGAGGTGGAAGACACATATAAAAAATTGAAACGGAACCCAAAGAAAGATCTGGAGAAAAAACTGAAGAAATATGTAGAGAAAGGGAAGAGGAAAGAATTTATGAATAAAAAGGAGGCAAAATACCTTATACCTAAATCAACAAAGACCCCAGTTATATATTATGTGCCCAAAATTCACAAAAATCAGGAAAAACCACCAGGAAGACCAATAGTTAGTGGGATTGACTCCCTCCTATCTAGGTTGGGGGAATATTTGGACGAATTCCTCAGGCCGATAGTACCAAAAACCACATCATATCTAGAGGATGGGAGACAATTAATCACGGAGCTTAAGGACCTGAAAGTAGAAGAACAGGACTTGATGGTAACCATAGATGATGAATCTTTATATACAAACATCATACAAAAGGATGGACTCAATGGTGTGGAATGGGCTCTGGACAAATACACTGAGATGAAGCAAGAACAGATAAAGTACCTACTGGAAGGTCTGGAGTTTGCCATGAATAATAACTATTTTTGGTACAAGGGCAACTTCTATGCACAAACTAAAGGGGTCGCGATGGGGACAAAATATGCTCCAAGCGTCGCGAACCTATTCATGAGCAAATGGGAGGAAGAGGGGATTTTTCAGAAAACCAGAACTGAGATGAAATTTTACAGGAGGTATATAGACAATATCTTTATGATTTGGAGAGGCACAGAAGAAAGTTTGAAAAAATTTCTAGAAGATATAAACTGCAATAGGTACGGTATAAAATTTACCGGGGAGTGGAACAGTGAAATGGTAAATTACCTGGATCTCCAAATTTTCAAGAACAACGATCAGCTGAATACTAGGACCTACTTTAAAAAGACTGACAGAAATGGATATATTCCTACCAGTAGCTGTCACCACCCAAAATGGATTGGCAGTATGCCAAAGGGTCAACTTATGAGAATGAGGAGGAACTGCAGTTCCATAACGGATTTTGAAACACAGGCAGACACACTCATCAACAGGTTTACGGACAAGGGTTACAAGAAAAAAGATATGGAGAAATTGAAGGAGCAAGTGAAGAAGATGGACAGATCATCTTTACTACACAAAAAAAGAAAAAAATGCACAAAATATGGCTGAATTTGCCTTTCTGACAGGTTTTAATAGACAATATAAACAATTGGAAAACATTTTTAGAAAACATTGGTCTATCCTGAAGTCTGATAGGGTCTTGGGGGGTTTGTTACCGGAGGGCCCGAAATTTATATACAAGAAGGCTCCAAACATGAGGAACAAACTGGTACATAATGTTGTTAACCCTCCCAATAAAATAGATCTGTTTCCTGAACTAAAAGGTTTTTTTAGATGTCGAAAATGCTTACCATGTAGGAAGAGCAAACCACAAGAAAGGAGGAAGAATTCCTTCACATCTGCTACTATGGGGAAGGAATACAAAATAAACCAGCTAATTACATGCATGTCTACACATGTTACATATGTAATAGAATGCCCTTGCCGTTACCAATACGTGGGGAGAACCACCAGACCTCTCTGGGTACGCATAAGAGAATACATAAACAATATAAAGAAAGGATACCCGAGACACAGCCTCTCCAGACACTTTAAGGAAGTACACAGAAAGGACCCCGGAGTCATGGCCTTTTATGGCATAGACCATGTCAAAGAATACTGGAGAGGGGGGAATAGAAAGACCAACATTTCCCAAAATGAAACAAAATGGATCTATCTTTTGGACTCCCTACAACCGCATGGATTAAACATAGACATTGATCTAAACTGCTTCATAAATGATGAATAACTTACCCTCCATTTTACAATTTTAAGATTTTTACAACAAGTTGGAAAATAATTAAAAAAAAATGTTTTTACTAAAAACAAGAAACTCCACTCTCCCCTCCTTATGACACAACCTCAGAATGGACCGAAAAAATATGGACAACTTTTTAATGAAGTATTTTTAAAAAAATAAAAAAAACATTTTTCCCCTCATCCATTCATGTTTTTTCTTGTTTTAGGAAACAGGAATACATTTTCATGGATCATAACAGGAAACACACACAAGGATTAAAGTTGGGAACTTGGGACCTAACCCACATATTAGATGTGGAAAATATACAAAACCAAATTTCTTGCTCCATCCATTCACAATTTTTCTTGAAAAACATTTTTTCTTGTTTTTTCCGTTATATGATCATAAGTCTAAGATTCACTAAGGAAGGCACCGCAGTCACAATTTGATTGGGCAATATATCTTTATTCTTCGGATCACATCCCTTTAAAAGATATTTTATATATATATATTTTTTTTTCTTTAAAATTTATAATGTTATCCAGATCATTCCACACACGTTCTCATTATCATTTTTCTTTTCCTTTCCTTTGATTATTTCCCTATCACCTTTTTTATCACTTTTGATCAACCTTTAACATTTTTTATCAAAACATAGCCTTTTCTTGATGCACTACACACTTTAAGGCATTATGTACACGTCACGTAATCCACTATCACACATACCTGAAGAATATTTTATTGGTCTA
This sequence comes from Glandirana rugosa, assembly GCA_018402905.1. Taxonomy (NCBI): domain Eukaryota; kingdom Metazoa; phylum Chordata; class Amphibia; order Anura; family Ranidae; genus Glandirana; species Glandirana rugosa. The sequence goes on from BLSH010137389.1 coordinate 3,871, forward strand.
TATGGTCTTTACATCTCACACCTAAAACTGCAGTTGGATTGAGAGTCCCTCAATCTATACGGTTGCACCCCCTTCAGACATCCTAATTGGTCCCTACTCCTCTATTGAAATAAGAAAGAAAACACATTCCATTTTTAAGACACAAAGATATATATGCACAAGGTACCTTTTCACACAACAGTATATTTTTTATATATTTTTTATGGTATTTTATATGATCTTTTACATTTATAGAATAAAGTATTCACGGTTTTATATGCAACTCCCGAGAGTTAAAAACACACCTTGAAGAAGCATGATGACATAAGGTTATGGATTGGGCAGTAGTAAGAACGCGACTGATTGGTTGCAAATAATGGGGCAGCTGGGTGCCACCCTATATTAAGCCGGACTGTGCACAATGATGGCGCCGCCTCCGATGACGTCGCTATGACAAAACGCGTAAGGCGGAGCTAGTGAGCGTCATTTGTACTTCCGGTTTTGATGGAACACAGGAAGCCACAACGATCCACCTGTCTGACTTCTCTTGGAGACTTTCTCAAAACACAACTGTGAGTGTATACTATTTACTAATACCACTGCCAGCATTACTTTCACATTGAGTTCTCTCTCTTACTATATGTGGACCTCCATGGGTATGTGGGGCTGACCTGAGGGGTCCCCCTTCCTTCTGTTTGACGGAGAAAGACGGGAACAAGCAGTCTTACGGAGGAGCTCTCTCATTGTCCTCCATTACAGACCTACACTCCCACCTGGAGAGTTAGGAAGCATACCTGTGAGGTTTGATTTTTGATTTTATTTTCTTGCATCTTCTTGCACATTTGCACCGTTTGCACACATGTGAAGGATTTTGAATATATAATTTAAATATAAGTGACACAACATCAGCAGTTTTCATTTATTTATTTACTCTGAGCACGTTTTTACTTGAGCACGTTTTTAAAGTAAAATCCCTGCTATTTAAAGACACATATCCAGACCACAACACAAGGGCATAGCAGCAATAATTCAATTGGAAGGAGGATTACATCTGGGTTACACTAGATGTAAAACCCCTCTACTCCAGCATTCCCCACCCTCTGGCAATGCAGGCATTAAAATATCATCTTATGCTATACAGCTCCTATACAGATGAGCTGAAGGAGTTTATAGTGGTTACTGTAGACTTCTTGTTACAGCACAACTATTCCTCTTTTGATGATGTTTTTTACTTACAATGCAGGGGTGCCTCTATGGGGGCTAAGTTCTCCCCATTGCTGGGCAATTTATATATGGGCTGGTGGGAGGAGAACTTTTCCAACAGTAACCCCCATAGAGAACATCTCAAATGTTTTTTTTTTTTTATATAATACATTTTTATTAATTTTCAAGACAAAAAGGAAATTGCACATACAACGTTGCATATAACCATATAAGACAAAGGCAATGATACAGGAATACATAGGCAAATATAAGTGTGAATGTGTCTGGCCTACATTGGGACATTGGCCTGCCATGGATACCCATAACCGGCCAAATTCTGCTGTCCGTTTCCTGATTGTTTGAGAGCGGGAGGGTCCACCATCCACCGGCACCCCAAACGGGAGCATACTGTGCCGGGCAGATGGGGAGCCACCCCCCCCACAGGATGTCATCCACATAGTGACATCACATCGGACAGCAGAAAATATTGATTGCGGCTATATATCGGTCAGATCGCCCAAAATCAATCTGTAGCCTGTTGTAACCTTAAGTCTTTGAAAAACCACCTTTGCATATTACAAAAAAGAAAAGGTCAAAATAGTTGAGAGATAGAGAAGAGAATTAAAGAAGTAAGGAAGAGAGGATAGCATAGTGAGGGAGAGAAGAGATATAGATAGAGGAATTCAAGAATAGATCAAGAAGTTCCCATGGGGTGAAAGACTTTGAGATAATTATCCAAAACAATGTTTATGGTAGGATATACAATTCAATGTGGCACGCTACTATTACTAAAGCTAATGCTGAAGGCCTAGGGTATAGGATGAGTGGTCGGCAAAGATGAGAGGGAGCCCCCCTACAACACCGGGTCAGGAGATGAGATAGTATCTTTGTAGGTGCTTGTCGTCTTAAATTCAAACCATGAGGCCCAGATTTTGGTGTGTTTGCCAGATTCCCCTCTCGACAGGTATGTGAGTTCTTCCATATAGCACAAATCGTTCACCTTTTGCAGAAAGAGTTTACTGGAGGGTGTTTGTGGTTTGTTCCACATAAGAGGAATAAGGGACTTGGCTGCGTTAAGAAGGTGTGGTGTCATGGAACGTTTATATTGACCGATAGTTTCTGCGGTCAGGTGAAAGAGTACAGTCCAAGGCTCCAGTGAGAGAATGGATCCCGTGATTGAGTTGATGAGTCTGATTATTTCAGACCAGTAGGGCTTGATGAGTGGGCAGTGCCACCATATATGCGCATGTGAGGCCACTTGACCACAGTTCCTCCAGCATAGAGCAGGGTTGGTAGGAGAAATATGGTGCATTTTGGTTGGTGTATAATACCACCTTGCAAGCAATTTATAGTTTGTTTCAGCTGTTTTTGAGGAAATGGAGGAAGTGTGGGTGAGGGCTAGTATTTTGTCCTTTTGGGTGTCTGTTAATGAGGTGCTTAGCTCATTTTCCCAGCGGTTCAGATATTCCAGGTAGCCGTGATATTGTAGGGAGATGAGAGCCTTGCAAGATTGTGATATTACATGTAACGGGGGTTCCTTTGGAAAAAAGATGGCCTCGATGGCTGTAAGCTCATGGACAGATCTTAGTGGTTGTGGTAGAGCATGAATAAACTGCTTAAGCTGTGAGTACCTCCAACATTGTATTGTGAAATATGTTAATACCAATTCTCTTAATCTGGAGTTCACCTCTAGTGCAAGTTCAACTTGCATTGAACTTTTGGATTTAATTTTGGAAGCGAACTGCACTACAGGTGAAGTCCATACCAGCACATATAGCAAAGAATGTGCTGGAAACACACTTCTACCTGCCACGAGCTGTCACCCGGCACACACGGTGTGATCAATTCCCGTTGGGGAATTCATCAGGGCCAGACGCAATTGCTCAGCGCCTGATAGTGCCGGGAATGTGCTGTGGTCTCTCAAAGACTCCAAATCCAAAAATATCAAACCAGGGATATAGAGAGAGCAGAAAATATAGCCAAACAGAAGAACAGAACAGATCTCTTGACATATAAGAGAAAAAAATAAATCTTATGGAAAGAAAGAGAAACAGCTAATGGTCCAATATCTTTTGTCACTGCTTTCTCAAAAGAATATAATCAAATCAAAAATATTGTTAACAAACATTTAATGGTTTTGAGAACAGACAAAGATCTTGTTAAAATCGTACAGTCATGGATTAGGTTTTCTGCTTGGAGAGCTGAGACTCTAGGCGATATGTTATCCCCAAGTTTCTTTAGATCTGGGGAAGCAAAACGCACATGGCTCTGTTGGAATGGTTCATGTCCTTGTGGTGCACCGACGTGCCGTTTTTGCAACACACACAAAAAGATCACGGTTGTGAAGTCTTATGCTAACAACAAAGTATTCAGGATCAAGGACTACATTAATTGTGGTTCAGAAAATGTAGTATATGATATTGAGTGTAGTTGTTGCAATTTGCAGTACGTGGGGTGCACTACACGAACGTTAAGAAAAAGGATCAGTGAGCATTATCATGGGGCCTCCTATCTCACAGATAGGGGGCTATCCAATGTATCAAAACGCTTTAAGTATAAGCATGATGGTAAGATGTCCACATTCATGTTCCATGGTCTGGAAAAGGTTCGTAATTCTCCAAGAGGAGGGGATTTATATCAGAAACTCCTCCAAAGAGAAGTTTGGTGGATTTTTAATCTCCAAACTAGAATTCCAGCAGGTATGAACCTAAAATATGATGTGGACCTCTTTCTGAAATAGGAACCAAACACATGGTAGAGATAAAATCCATTTTTTCCATACCTTTGGTTGCTAGGGCGCTGTCTAACCACTTCACTGCACTATGGTGCGGTCTAAAAGATTAGCTCTCCTTTCAAAATCCCCAGGTCATATAAATGTATGCCAGCTCTTTGCAGGACCTCTATGCCATATGTCAGAGTACATTATAGTTTGTTTTTGTTTTTTTTTTTGGGTGCTGTATAGCCACTTTGCTGCATTGTGGGTTAGTCTGGTGCTTTGGTTCTCCCTTCAAGCTCCTGGGCTATATAAATGTATGTCAGCTCTGGGAGTTCCCTATGCCATATGCCACAGAGCACATGACAGTTTCTCCAGGTGCTGTATAACCACTTCACTGCTTTTTTTGCGCTGTATAGCCACTTTGCCGCACTGTGGGGCAGTTTGGTGGTTTGGTTCTCCTATCAAATCCCTGGGTCATATAAATGTATGCCTGCTCTGGAGGTCCCCTATGTCATATGCCATAGAGCACATGATAGTCTCTTCAGGCGCTGTATAACCACTTTACTGGACTATAAGCAGTCTGATGGCTTAGTTCTCCTTGCAAATCCCTGGGTCATGTTAATGCATGCCTGCTCTCTGCGGGTCTTCTATGCCATAAGCCATGGAGCACATGTTAGTCTCTCTGGGTGCTGTATAACCACTTCACTGTACTATAAGGTGGTCTGATGGCTCAATTTTCCTTTCAAATCCCTGGGTCATATAAATGTATGCCTGCTCTGGGGGTCCTTTATGCCATATGCCATTGAGCACATGATAGTCTTTCTGGGCGCTGTATAACCACTTTACTTCACTATAAGGCAGTCTAAAGGCTTAGTTCTCCTTGCAAATCCCTGGGTCATGTAAATTTATGCCTGCTCTCTGCGGGTCTTTTATACCATGGGCCATGGAGCACATGTTAGTCTCTCCGGGCACTGTATAACCACTTTACTGTACTATAAGGCAGTTTAATGGTTTAATTTTCCTTTCAAAACCCTGGGTCATATAAATGTATGCCTGCTCTCTGCGGGTTCTCTGTTATATGCCATAGAGCCCATGATAGTCTTTCTGGGCGCTCTATAACCACTTTACCGCAATATAGGGCAGTCTGGTGGCTTGGTTCCTCTTTTAAATCCCTGGGTAATGAAAATGTATGCCTGCTCTGGGGGTCCTCTATGCCATGTGCCATAGAGCACATGATAGTCTCTCCAGGCACTGTATAACCACTTTACTGCATTATAAGGCAGTTTAAAGGCTTAATTCTCCTTGCAAATCCCTGGGTCATGTAAATGTATGCTTGCTCTGTGTGGGTCCTCTATGCCATAGGCCATGGAGCACATGTTAGTCTCTCCAGGCGCTGTATAACCACTTCACTGCACTATAGGGCAGTCTAATGGCTTAGGAGCTTACTCCTTTCAAATCCTTGGATCATATAAATGTATGTCTGCTCTCTGCGGGTCCTCCATAAGTTTTAAATGTTTAATGATACATTGGCAATAATCTTGTAATAACTGGAACACACTACATGAACAAATGTTATGGTTTGTATTTTTCTTTCAATAGACTTTTATTAAAGTTCTTCATACAAAACATTGAAATGTCAACATCCACATACAAATAATGACATACATAGCACTTATATAAAGTGTCACTTATATCAAACTAGGACAAAGAGATAAGGCGTGTCCTGTTTTAAGTAAACAACAACTTAAAATTGAGCTTGATGAAAATGCAACACAAAATCCAACATAGGCAACTATTGCATAGGAACCGTGATCCCCCACAGCTAGGTTAACAAGGAGATAAACACTTATAGCAATAAACAAGCTAGGGTGGAGGTTATATCTGCTCTTGAAGGGTTATTTTGTGGTCCGGTGTCTGCCCCCACAATCGGGACTCCAAGTGAGGGTTGGCCCTACTGGCCATCCCTGGAGTGAGCCCCGCCCGGAGGACCCTGGAGAAGGGGCCACCCATCCCCGACACCCACATGGGGACTCGCTGTGTTGAGGGAAGAGTGCCCCACATCCCGAATGCCCCCCCCACCCGTTCTAGTTTCCATGCTTTTGCAATCGTAATTTTGGCACCTAACAATATGAATTGGATTGATTTTCTGTTAGCTTTAGTGGAATTAGGGATGTGGTCATTTAAGAGGGCAACAGTTGGAGTCCTTGGGAGTTTGTTGCCTGTAACCTTATGGATAATACGAAAAATTTTGGACTAATATGGGTGTATTCTTGGACATTCCCACCAAATGTGAGCAAACGTGCCCTGGAGCTTGCACCCTCTGAAGCAGAGGGGGTCATAATTTGGAATAAACCTGTGTAGCCTAGTTGGAGTGAGGTACCATCTCATCATCACTTTTAAACTGGCTTCCGTGATACTAGTATTAAGTATACCCTTATAGGATCTATAACAGGCTGCTTGCCATTTGTCCAGCTCCCATTCAAATTGCAGTTCTGACTCCCAATTGGTCATAAAAGTTGCTTTCCTGATAGGTAGCGTGAGAGCTTCATAAATGAGTGAGATGCCCCCTTTCTGCAAAGATGGCTGACCGCACCACTGTTCATAGGATGTGAAACTGGGTGGGAGAGGCTTCTCTGTCCAGATTTTATGAAGGAAGTTCGATATTTGGTGGAATCTAAAATACTCTGAATTCGGGAGTTCCAAAGCATTTACACAATGTTCAAGCGTGAGCGGGCCACTAGTTGTAAAGAAGTGTCCTATACGGAACATACCCTTGTTAAGCCACCACTGAAAGGCTTTGATGTTTAAACACGGAGGGAACTCTGGGTTATTAAATAGGTGAGCTAAGGGTCTGACAGAGGAGACCAAGGAGGAGTTATGTTTGATTTTATCCCACAGGGCTAGTTCATTGGACAGAGAGGGAGCTAAAATCTCTTTGGGAGAGCACCATAGGAGGCAATCCAGGGTATGTCGAGGGATAGCTTCCCTTTCTATCCGGACCCAGTCCTGTTTCTCCTGTTTGGAATATATGGAAGATAATTGAGCTAGTCTAGCCGCTTGGAAATATTTCTCTAAATGAGGGAGACCTACACCACCCCTGCGCCTATGGAGGAATAGGGTTTTCTGGGGGATCCTATATCCTGCGTTACCCCAAATAAATTTAAGAATCTTGCTCTGAAAATAGATAATGTGGTCTTATCGGATAGGGACGGGCAATGAGCGAAAGAGGTACAGGAGCCTAGGAAGTAATGTCATTTTGACTGAATTGATTCTTCCCAACCAAGAGATATTTAGCCTAGACCAAGTTTTAAGATCTGCTTCGAGTTTGTGGAAAAGGGGGGGATAATTGGAACTGTAGATGGTTTCATATTTGGAGGTGAGATTAATCCCTAAGTAAGAAATTGAGGAGTCACTCCACTTGAATTTAAAGTCTGATTTTAAGTTTGGAGATAACCTCCGGAGGTAAAGAGATGTTCAGTGCTTGAGATTTGGAGTAGTTAACCCAAAGGTCCGAGATTTCAGAGAAATTATTAAGAAGCTGACAGAGAGAGGGAAGCGAAGACATTGGGGACGTTATGAACACTAGCAAGTCATCCGCAAATAACCCGCATTTATGTTCCTGTTTACCACATAAGACTCCTTTAATATCTTAATTGTTTCTACTGGCTGTAGCTAGAGTCTCTATTGCAATAGTGAAGAGTAAAGGGGAAAGAGGGCATCCCTGTCTTGTGCCCGTCTTAATCAAAAACGAGTTGGAGTAGAAACCCTGCATCTTAATCATAGCTTGCGGAAAGGAATATAGGGCACCAATCAGGCTCAGGAATCTTTCTCCGAAACCCCAATGTTTCAGCAAGGAGAATAGGTAGGACCAAGAGACTGAGTCAAACGCTTTACGTAAGTCCAGCAAAAGGAGCATCCCCTTTTGGGCCGGACCTCCAGACCAGTTGGATTGCAGAATATAGACTATATTAAGCGCCCTTCTAATTTGGTCAGGGCCTTGACGTGCTGGGATGAATCCTACCTGGTCTCTGTTAATATATTGATTGATAAAAGAAGCCAGTCTGTTAGCCATTATCTTGGTTAGTATTTTTAAATCGTTATTTATAAGGGAGATAGGGCGATAGTTGTCTACGTCTTCAGGGTTTTTCTCTGGTTAGGGGATTACCGTGATGTATGCCGTATTTAAGTGTTTTTCGATAGTCGCCTTTCATTTTAGCATTAAAAAATCGTACCATGTGGGGAGCTAGTGGTTTGGAGAACGTTTTGTAATAGGGGCCTGAGAAACCGTCTGGCCCGGGAGCCGAGCCCTCTTTGAGGTTTTTGATGACCTCCACCACCTCCTCTTCGGAAATTGCTTTATCCATTAATTTTTTATGTTGATCTGAGAGGAGAGGCAAGGAAACGTGCTCAAGAAACTTGTTTATATTTTCTGCATTTTCGTTAGTCCCCGGGCTATATAGTTCCTCATAGTATCTTTGGAAGGCCCCTATAACTTTGTTAGGGTTGGAAGTTGGGGGGTTCCCGTCTGTCCTAATTTTAGGCATCATAAGATGTCTTGTCCTGGGGGAGAGTTTCCTAGCAAGGAGCGAGCCCAATTTGTTATCTTGAGTGTAGAATTTATTTTTGGACCAGCGGATGGCCTTCTCCGCTCTGGTAGTGAGTGCAAGATTTAGCTCTAACTTTGCCTTCTCTAGTTTGTCTAAGAGAAAAGGTGATGGGTTAGACTTATGCTCTGCTTTGAGTGCTACGAAGGACTCCTCCAGTCTTAGCAATGCCATGCCTCTTTCCCTTTTGATCCGGGATGCTAACTGGATTAATTTGCCTCTGATAAAAGATTTATGAGCGGCCCAAACTGATTCTGCTGAAGTTTCGTCTGTCACATTAATGACTGAAAAGAATTCTTGGAGATTTTTATCAATTTCATCGTTTGTTACTGGGTCCGATAAAAGGGACTCGTTAAGTCTCCAATGCAGTCTGGGAAAAAATTTAGATCTGAGTAGTATGGACATTGTCACTAGCGAATGGTCTGAAAGGACTGTGTCATAGATACTGGCATCTAGGATGGATGAAAGAGTGTAGCAGGGAGTTAATAGGTGGTCGATCCTCGAGTACGAGTTGTGGGGGCTAGAGAAATGAGTGAAGTCCCTTTTGGTTTCATGTTTGTCCCTCCAGACATCCACTAGGTTATGTGTGTGTGTAAGAGTTTGGCTATCCTAAGGCTTTCTTTAGAGGGGTGCATTAGTTGGCTTCCTAGGGGTCTAGATTTGTCTAAAGATTGGTCAAAGACCAAGTTTGAGTTATAGGGGTCTCCTATTTTTCTACGTTTAATAGGGGAGTTTAGTCCCTGTACATTGTGGGTGGCTACCCTTAGAGGGGCTCATGGGGGGTCAGCCATCATTACAAGGGCATCTGTAACTTATGACAATGAAACCACTCACCCGGACCTGGAAGCATTAAAAAATCAGGGAGCCTTGAATGATCTTGATGACAGTATTTTGAGCAGCAACCACTCTAGAAAAGGAAAGGGAGTAACACAGAAGAGAAGAGAGGAAATAGAAAACAAACATGAGGTGAAAAATGTACATTGTATACCATAATTGCTTAGTAGAGGGCCCTAAAAAGGGCCAGTTTCTCCTACTAAGGGATATGTAACCAAGGGGGGAGAAAACATAGAGCCACTTGGGTACCCCTTGGGAGTAATCTAAAGGTCTGGCTGTTTTGGCCAGACAGCCCATCCCCGGTCTGCCTTAAGAGGTCAGAAGGAGAGGGGCGGAGGCGCAAGTGAGCCTTCACCCGCCCAGGAGCCCAAAGAAAAATATAAAAGGCTGTATCAGACATAACTTGATTGTAGTAACAAAAGAAATCCCTCCCCCCCTTCCCCTCTCACTTTAATTAAAGAGTAGAGCAACACAAGGAGAAGAGTCTTCACAATGTCCTCAAATCTTAAACTGCACCCACAAAGGATTGATAATTTGCTATCTGAGTCTATCCTCTTCTGGGAAGACCTCCTCCCCCCAGTCGAGTAAAGGAAGTTGCCCCCTCTGAGGGGGGGATCTGCTCAGGGGCCTAGACCCAATGGTTTGTGATAACAAACAGGGAGAGGAGAAGGGGCTGAACCGTGTTCCCCTTTGCTTGACTACAAAATAAGACAAATGTGAGAAAACCAACTCTGGGTACAAAAATTGGTCAAAAAGGTGCAGCTGTTCGTAACTTCTTTCTGAATTTCTAGAACGAAAAAAACAAAGGAATGTCTTGAGTACTAATGTCTGGCAGGCAGAGATATCCATCGTCTTAGAGGGAACAATGGAACAATGAAGTAGATCAGGGTCCTGAGGAACAAGAAGGTGTGAGGAGCAGAACTAAAATGGAGTCAGAATGATGTTTCTACAGCAAAGACCATCAAAGTGGAGTTCCTCCTTGAAAGAACTGTTTCTGCATAAAATGAACTTTATTCTCAGTTAAAATGTTCTGAGTCCATTATCCATTATCTCAACAGATTGCAATTCGTATCCTGTCTACATGTCACAGTAACCTTTAGTTAGGGCCAATATGGAGTTGGCTGAACATCTCTGTTTATTGAGATCATTTCCCAAAAACAGATATTATTATGTCCAAAATCCCCCTAACCACATATTATATTAATTACTATGGTTTGACACATGATGATGTATTATGGTAAAGTTGACAAGTAATGGTTATACGCCCTATAGTTATGGCCAAACTGTCACGTAGGTTATTTTCCGTCCATTATTCTTCAAATATTTCACAATATCTTGTTTTTCTTTTATTTGGGCCTGTGCCCTATATTGACTTGTATTGTAACATTTCAGCATAAAAGCTGTGTGATTCCTGTAACCAACATCACACACCTTACGATGTGATCCTGTGTGCGCACAGAACTGATAATCTCAGTAAACCTTGTCAGAACGAATGCAGAGATCTGGACCTTCGTTTATTTCATATCTGATCGTATCAGTGGTGACCCCCTCTCGTGTCTTCTTGACTGCGCCTCGTCCTTCACCTCATCTGCATCAGGAGGGAACACACCGGCGCCAAAGGTGAGAGATATTTTTCTCAAATATGATGTGTCTGTTTCTGTGCGGATGAGGTGTCGGTTGAGTTTGTGCATTCACAGAAGGTAGCACGTTTCCTTTATTTTATAAGAAAAATTGCATTCGGTCCGTGCATGTTTGCTGACAATATCTGTGATAAAGAATATTCTGTTATTTTGTTTATGAGTACTCTGTCTTCCTGTATTACCATTTCACCATGACAACAGACATAGATTTTATGTAGGGACGTAAATGAGCAGGTACCACAATTTCTATAGGGTAAATAGAAGTTGTGGATGTTGTATTTTTTGTGTGTGTGATTTTTTTTGTATGCAACTGTGGTCCCGGGGGCAGTTCTGCCTTACAGGGAGTAAGTCGCAGTGCGTGTATGACCTGCTGTGTGTCCGTTGATATAGGCGATTTGCTTGGAGCTAACCTATATTAAACTCGAGAAGAGACGTCTCTCGAAGTAAGGACAGGTAGAGGGGCCCCTGAGTATAGTACTGGACTGCTGGTACACAGTCGTATAAGTAGAAACTAGGGCTCTAAAGTCCCGGAGCTCTAACTGTTGTCATTGTGTAATAACTTAATTCAGGAATTTATAATTAAGGTATAAAACAAAAATGGGAAACATGTGGAGAAAAGAAATTCTCCCTTTAATGACTAACCATGGTATTACAAGGACAAATGCTAAAAGATTAGTAAAAATAGCAAAGAAAACTGGATTGAATATTGCTAAATTACACCCCGACGCTCCCATTCTTAGGATGATGGTAAATGGGGACATAAACAAGAGAGCAGCGCCTCTAAGTGCAATACCTTCTTTAATGATAAAGGGTATAAGTAAATTTACACTCACATAAAAAATTGGATAAAAGATCGGATAAAAACAGAAAGGATCATCTGTGGATCACCAGGTGGTGTGCAGGCAGGTGTGGAGAGGAGGTCGATGCCCGTCACGCTGTTGGCTTCCAGCGCAAGCCGGGACACAAAGCCGATCACAAACCGTCCACACGCTCAGCACCACGTCACTTCCGGGTCACCAAACAGGAGATGCGCGCGTTCGGATCATTCATGATCCCTCATTAGGCAAGATAGAGGCTCTATCTTGCCTGATGAGGGATCATGAATGATCCGAACGCGCGCATCTCCTGTTTGGTGACCCGGAAGTGACGTGGTGCTGAGCGTGTGGACGGTTTGTGATCGGCTTT
>BLSH010137389.1:32806-52549 GCA_018402905.1 Glandirana rugosa
GTGACCTCGCACTCTCCTTCTACGCGTTGATGTTCGAGTGTGACCATCTGCCCGACGACTCTCGTAAGGGTTTACTGTGTCCCCCGAGTCACCTTCGTGTTCCGCTTCCGTCTCCTCCTCCTCCTCCTCCTTCTCCGGCGGTTGCGTCGACACCGTGACGGTCGTGGAGTCTTCCGTCCCAATCGTACCAATATTACACCGTTTCGAAACAGTCGTCGTGCGATGTTGTTTGTCGTGGTGGTTGACTATCCGTTCCAGAATCGTCCTACGTCGTAAAGTCGTTGTACCACCTTGTCATACACACGTGAGCGGATGTGCATGACTGACTACCCAGACGGGGTAAGTTGAAGTCAGGCCATGTGCCCAATTTGGAGACCCAGAAGTTGAATGGGGCAGACCCATCAGTCAGTACGTGTAGGCGAGTGCACACATACTGTTCCACCATGTTGCTGAAATGCTGCATCCTGCTAAGACCTTGCCTATCAGTTGGTGGTGCTGTTTGTTGTAGCGTGCTGCTGACAAAGCTTTGCCACATTATAACCATGCTAACCCTGCCTTCTGAGGTGCTGGCAGTGCCACAGCTGCGTTGGCGGCCTCTTCCTCCTCCTCCTCCTCCTCTGCCTTCGCCTTGTGCTTCCACTGAGCCCCCTGTGTCATTTGGGAATGCTCTCAGCAGCCCGTCTACCAGTGTGAGCTTGTAGTTGCGCATCTTCCTCTCACGCTCCAGTGAGGGAATTAAGGACGGCACATTGTCCTTGTAACGGGGATCCAGCAGGGTGGCCACCCAGTAATCAGAACAAGTTACAATGTGGGCAACTCGGCTGTCATTGCGCAGGCACTGCAGCATGTAGTCGGCCATGTGTGCCAGGCTGCCCAGAGGCAAAGACAAGCTGTCCTCTGTGGGAGGTGTATCATCTGTGTCCTCCGTATCCCCCCAGCCACGTTCCAGTGATGCCCGAGAGCTGTATTGGGTGCCACCCTGCTGTGAATACGGTTCCTCCTCCTCCTCATCATCTTCCTCTTCCTCCTCATCCTCCAGAACTGTGCCCTGGCTTGAATATTATTTACCTGGCCTATACTGGTGCCAGAACCCACCCTCCGAGCCACTGGGCTGATAACCGTGGAAATGACCCCTCCTCCTCCTCCTCATCCTCATGTGCCACATCCTCTTCCATCATCGCCCGAAGTGTTTTTTCAAGGAGACATAGGCGGATACAGGGGAATACCAAGAGAAAATTAAACAACTCCAGGATTTTGCAAGCAAATTGGATAGAGACACACAAAAGAAAAAGATGAAAAAGTACATTAGGGACACCAATGATTATAAGAACAATAAGCTGGAGTGAAGTGTGTGGAGTGGATGATCAAGTGGTGGGGGAAAATGTAGCCATGGATAATGGTACCGCTGCCCCCCCAGTTGGTGTTGCTACACCTGCCCATAGGGGTACATGTAGTACAGGGAAATGCCCCTAGAACCCCTCATTACTCTATACCCACGTCCAATAAATTTGCCCCTTTGGGACATGGGATGTATCACTCCCCTTCTTATCCACGGAATGGTCCATCTGGTGAATATGAGAGTGACTATGGTTATTCCTATAGTCCATCCAGATACCCAAGGCATCCCCAACCCTACCCTACTAATGGGGGGGGAGAGGCTTCCCAGGCCAACCACGGGGGGATTTTCAAAAGAGGGGCTATGGAGGCCCCCCAAGGAGGGGGAGGGGAGTACCCCGGGGGAGAGGCCGGGGGAGCCATTACCCATATACTCCAGAAGAGGAGGAGTGGAGACCTTGGTATCCCACGGCATTACCTCCAGACCAACGAAGAAAAGAAGAACAAGGGGATGTAGAGGAGGCCAGGGGAAAAAGGAAAAGAACCACCTAACCAATGGTATTTTCAGTTTAAGTAATGCCACTTTTTCAGAGAATGAACTTAAACTTTTGGCGTTAGGCCTTAAATTTGCCCCTGATAGACATTGCAATAAGTTCGAGTTATTCATTGATTTACACAAATTTATAAGGAAGGTCAAAGACGTCATTCCGGTCTGCCGCAGCCGTCTACGCCACTTCCGCTTCCAGTGGTAGGAGACCGTGGAACGCACGCCGTTGCTGACACTCTATCGTATACCAGGTGATTTTTAATCTGCTATCTTGTAAGTAGACTTTTATTGGCGCAATAAAGTGGCATTTTATAAAGTCTGCACATGAGGATGTCTCTGTTTATTTGAGCTACCCAGATGACAACTCTATTTGTGAAGATCGAGTCTATTCCGGGTGTCCGGGCATCCTGCTGATCCAGTCCAGTCTCTCCCCACTGATTCAAGCTTGTATGACCGCTGACTGAAAAGCAGTAGGTCAATACATTTTGGTGAGTGGGGACACAAAGGGGGTCTGGCCAGTTTTCCACGTTGCACCTGGAGTGAAATCTGAGCACTTTACTGAGCACCTTTAAGCACAAGTCACTTTGAAGAATATTGGCGGATTTATGTGTCATTATTTAGTATCAGCACTTTTCCTATGGATTGATTTATTTACCATTATTCAGCACCAGTACTATATTTATTAGTCTATGGACTGTTTGTGTTTGGAGTTTTTTTATTTATTTTGACTCTATACCAATGTGTTTACCTATTCACTAGTGTTAATATATACTTTGAGGGGTGGCGCTATCTATTATTGTTCCATTTCCAAAACAGATTTCCATCTGAGTGGAGCAGCCCCCCAATACCCTTACTCGTTTGTGCTCCGAGTGGGAACATATGCACACACAATTTCATTTATTTGTTTGCTGAGTATGATTACCCACTACTAGGGGAGGCGCTGTTTATGTGTTCATATATAGTTCAGAGGAATTGACTTCCTTTCTGTCCAGTCTGGAGAATAATACTTTTAATTTAAAGTTTACTAGTACTTCACATCAACAATCTGTGTACTTCTTGGATGTCACAATTTTTGTTGATGATGAAGGCAAACTGGGATCTACCATCTATAGAAAACCATCATCAGGAAACACTATTCTCAATGCCAAGAGCTCGTATCCGGGGCCCTTGGTTTCCAGTATCCCTTATAGTCAGTACCTACATCTGAAGCGCAATTTCTCCAGACAGCAGGATTTTGAATCTGAGGCCAAAGCTCTACAGGTGCGCTTACTTAAGAGGGGCTATAGCCGATCCCTTCTAAAGAGGGCCTACCATAGAGCGAATGGCCAGCAGAGACAGACATTGTTGCATGGTAACAAAAACAAAAAAGAAAACTCAAATGTTGGATTAATCACTAGATATTCAGGCCAGCATCAACAAGTAAGAGAAATTTTGCAAAAACATTGTTTTTGCTGATGGGAGATGACACTGTCAGCAAACACCTAAAAAAATATATTGAAATAACAGTCCAACAATCTAGATCCCTAAGAGACTAGTTGATCCACCGCCACTATGACCCAAGAAGTCAAAAGAAATCTCTAGATTGTGTAGGCACTGCCCCTTGTGGCAATTGCAATTTTTGTCAGTATGTGTGGAGGACCAAACAGATAAAATTACCTAATGGTCAGATATACAAACCCCATTTCTTTGCAACTTGTCAATCCATTGGAGTGGTGTATTATATGGAATGCCAGTGCGGTGCTTTCTATGTAGGAAAAACTAAGAGGCCCTTTTTTCACAGAATTAGGGACCATGTTAAATTGTTAAATGAGTTAATGCAAAGAAATTTGAGAGTCCAATCAGTTGCCACATGGGCTTATATCACCAGTTCAATGCCTCCCATATGAGTTTTTTTGCGCTGGAGCACATCCCTAGTGGTGATAGGGGAGGTGATGTGGACAAAATGCTTCTTCAAAGAGAAGCCAAGTGGATTTTTAATTTATTGGCCGCAAAGCATCCTGGATTGAATGAGGCTCCTAGTTTCAAACCTTTTTTTATGATAACTCCCTAGATGAGAAGGGTGATGTAATAGGCGATGTGGTGCGTAAAAACTGGAGAGGCCTTCCGACTGGATCCAATGGGGGACCTCCAGCATTCTCGTGCATCTATTTATATTGTTTATCCATTTATTTTGACTTTTTAAGCATTGGTCATTTGTGTGGGGGCCCCTGTCTTGTCCTCCCTCTTTGTTTATCAGAAGGAAAGAGGGAAACTATGGGCTTAGTGTGGCTCCATGGGTATTGGCAGGTAATCATATGGATGCCCAGCGCACCACTCTCACCCTTGGTTTGAGTCTGGGTGGTGCCAAATCTTAGTCTCATGATTTATTAGCTGGTCCCTTTTCTGTGATATTATTATCTAGCCGGAGTTAATGGTTTATGATGATTACATTGCCATTGCTTCTCATCCAATAGATCAGGTGCTGATAATGACTATTCCTTTTCTTCTTATTTGCCCAACCTAGTTATATAATAGAATACAGATATACAAAAGAAATGAGTTGCAAATGACATAAAATTTGTTCGGAATGTAACAAATGTTCTGTTGCAACTTGTTTGAGATATAATAATATCTTCTTTGCCAGGGGTGTCAGCCTGCGGGTAAACAGCAGAAGACTGCAGGTGACTTGATCCCTTCCAGAGATAGGGGCTTTGTCTCTTATGCCTATGTATTTACATATGGTTGTCATTGTTTTCAACTTGCTCTAAAGGGGACTCCTCTGTGATTGCCGACAGTCATCTATCTTTCCCTTACTCTCATACTATTGAGTAATGGGAGGGATTTTTCAAGATGGCTACTCCCGCCTCATGTATACACAGGGGGTTGGGGAGGCTGTTCCCACAGTCTCCGCCGACTTTATCCTGTGTTAGGATTTTCAAATATGGCCGCTGCTGCTTCGCACGTGCGCACTGGCTTCCAGTTCCGCGCGTGCGCATTGCGCGCACTTGGAGCAGAAGGTGCGTGCAGCTGAGGCATTAATGGACGTTTCTTTATTGGGCAGTCTATCCCATGCTGATATCCAATGAGCGTCCACCGACAGGGTGGTGACGTCAGGCGCCGCTCTGGCCTGGGGGGTTTAAATCCCGGGTGGTTGCCAACCAGTCAACACGGCTGCTGACCCTGATGGATGGACACACTGATATTCTGCAGTAAAGGGTACAAAATTGAACCTAGCTCTCACTCAATAACATTATTATTCATGCCCTGTGCCCTATCAATCAAGGGCCCAAACAGCCTGCCTCATGGTAACTATATTATATAACTTTTCCATTGCAGCAGTGCTGTGGCTGCCAGCGTTGGAGTAATTTACATCCAATTGAATTAAGGCTTGCTACTTCCATTCCCTGGGTCTCACTCATAGAGCAATCTTTTGAGGTGAGAACCTATAATTTTAAAACTATGTTTTTGTCTGATCCAGCAATTGGAACTGCTAAACAAATAATCCTTGCTGTGTAATTCATAGGTGCATGAATGCCTACCTTTTGGCTTGGTTTGCTACAAATTACCCCTGGGGGTCTGAAGTGCCTTTTCTATAATACCTATGACATCTTACCCACAGAGTAGCAGCTGAGGTGAAACCATATTAATAATAAGATGGAAATATGATTTATAAGCTTGATTTAATTGCTGGAGTTAAAAACAACAAAAATCTCTATATATGCAGGTTTTTGGCATAGGAACGCCCATTCTCTGATTTGATCTGGTTTCAAATCATTATTAAGTCTTATAACAAGTTCTCAGAAGGGGTCATCCATCTGAGATACCTCCAAGGTGGGCTATAACCCTCTTGTGTCTCTTTGTCATGCCTAACAGTGATTTAATTAAATAATGGTAAAATTGGGGAGCCTTGGGCTTACAATTTAACTAAAACAAAATAAATATATTTTCTTCTCCATCAGTGGTTGTACCTCCCCTGTGATTGTCAAATTCCCCTTGGATCATTACTCTCAGCCATGTCCGCTTAGTCCCTGCTTTTCAACATTCCTGTGAACCGGAGGTGAGTCTTGGGACCCTTACAGGATGGCCAATGTCAATGCTCTGTATGTAATCTTAGGAAATGCATAAAATGCTATATAATGCTTTCCTTGGAGTATTTAGAGCACAATACTCAGATTGCCATATACTTCTTGCTGAAACGTCTGTTCACTTATGTTTTGTTTATTCTTCATTCTTTCTAGTGATAAGTAGGCATATGGTGTCAGAGGCTCCTGAAGAAGCCAAAGATGGTGAAACATGTAGAGCGTACACCTACAACTATGCCGAATGATTCACAGATTAATTGTTTTTCACTCTTTTTGTATTTTTGTATCATGTGCTCTTAATACATGGTTCTAATAAAATATGTAATTTTATAGAAAAACATTTTCTTATTTTGATTTTGACACCTTAAAATCCCATTCATCCTTACTATGGTTCCTAAAAATAGTGAGTGTACAGCTTGTATAACAGTGTAAATTTGCTGTCCCCTCAAAATAATTCAACACACAGGCATTAATGTCTAAACTGCTGGAAACAAAAGTAAGTACACCCCTAAGTGAAAATGTCCAAATTGGGCCCAATTAGCCATTTTCACTCCCTGGTGTCATGTGAATCATTAGTGTTACAAGGTCTCAGGTGTGAATGGGGAGCAGGTGTGTTAAATCCGGTATTATCACCCTCATTCTCTCATACTGGTCACTGGAAGTTCAACATGGCACCTCATGGCAAAGAACTCTCTGAGGATTTGAAAAAAGAATTGTTGATCTACATAAAGATGGCCTAGACTTTAAGAAGATTCCCAAGACCCTGAAACTAAGCTGCAGCATGGTGGCCAAGGCCATACAATGGTTTAATGGGACAAGTTCCACTCAGAACAGGCCTTGCCATGATCGACCAAAGAAGCTGAGTGCACATGCTCGGCGTCCTATCCAGAGGTTGTTTTTGGGAAATAGACGTATGAATGCTGCCAGCATTGCCGCAGAGGTTGAAGGGGTGGGGGGTCAGCCTGTCAGTGCTCAGACCATACGCCGCACACTGCATTAAATATGATCTGCATAGCTGACATCCCAGAAGGAGGCTTCTTCTAATGATGATGCACAAGAAAGCCCGCAAACAGTTTGCTGAAGACAAGCAGACTAAAGACATGGATTACTTGGAACCAGGCCCTGTGGTTTTGATGAGACCAAAATAAACTTATTTGGTTCAGATGGTGTCAAGCATGTGTGGTCGCAACCAGGTGAGGAGTACAAAGACAAGTGTGTCTTGCCTACGGTCAAGCATGGTGGTGGGAGTTTCATGGTCTGGGGCTGCATGAGTGCTGCCGGCACTGGGGAGCTACAGTTCATTGAGGGAACCATGAATACCAGCATGTATTGTGACATACTGAAGCAGAGCATGATCCCCTCCCTTCGGAGACTGGGCCGCAGGGCAATATTTCAACATAATAATGACCCCAAAAACACCTCCAAGACAACCACTGCCTTGTTAAAGAAGCTGAGGGTAAAGGTGATGGACTGGCCAAGCATGTCTCCAGACCTAAACCCTATTGAGCATCTGTGGGGCATCCTCAAACAGAAGGTGGAGGAACGCAAGGTCTCTAACTTCCACCAGCTCCGTGATGTCATCATGGAGGAGTGGAAGAGGACTCCAGTGGCAACCTGTAAAGCTCTGGTGAACTCCATGCCCAAGAGGGTTAAGGCAGTGCTGGAAAAAATGGTGGCCACACAAAATATTGACACTTTGGGCCCAATTTGGACATTTTCACTTAGGGGTGCACTAACTTTTTTTTCCAGCAGTTTAGACATTAATGGCTGTGTGTTAAGTTATTTTAAGGGAACAGCAAGTTTACACTGTTATACAAGCTGTACACTCACTACTTTACATTGCAGCAAAGTGTCATGTCTTTAGTGTTGTCACATGAAAAGATATAATAAAATATTTACAAAAATGTGAGGGGTGCACTCACTTTTGTGAGATACTGTGTATATATATATGTATGTGTGTGTATATATATATATATATATATATATATATATATATATGTGTCATTAATAACAATGATTGGTATACTTAGAGCCGATTCACACAAAGGCAACTTGTCAGTCGACTTGAGTCGCCTGACAAGTGGCCTCCATGCATTGAATTGGAACCGTTCTAAATAGGAGTGACTCAAGTCAAGGTTCCTGTACTACTTTTGGGGTGACTTGCATTGACTTCTATTACAGAAGTTGTTTGCAAGCCGTGCTGAAGTCGCACTGTGCAGGGTCGCGCTAAGTTGCCCCGCAAGTTGGATTGCCTATGTGTGAACCAGTTCTTAAAGCAATTTTTAGTTCTAAATCAAAATAATATATTTTTATTTCATAACAAAATTACTATTGCACCAGTAGACACTGAAATCTTGACTGTATCTATGACACGAAAGACAATACAATATCTCACAAAAGTGAGTACACCCCTCACATTTTTGTAAATATTTTATTCTATCTTTTCATGTGGCAACACTGAAGAAATTACCCTTTGCTACAATGTAAAGTAGTGAGTGTACAGCTCGTATAACAGTGTAAATGTGCTGTCCCCTCAAAATAACTCAACACACAGCTATTAATGTCTAAACTGCTGGCAACAAAAGTGAGTGCACCCCTAAGTGAAAATGTCCAAATTGGGCCTAAAGTGTCAATATTTTGTGTGGCCACCATTATTTTCCAGCACTGCCTTAATCCTCTTGGGCATAGAGTTCACCAAAGCTTCACAGGTTGCCGCTGGTGGATATTTGAGACCTTGCACTCCTCCGCCTTTCTTTTGAGGATGCACCACAGATGCTCAATAGCATCAACATCCATGTGGTAGCTCTCTAGGGATTTTGAATATATGAGAATATCATTGAGATAAACCACCACACATTGCTGCAACATATCTTGGAGGACATCGTTGATGAATTCCTGTAAAACTGCAGGAGCGTTGAAGAGACCAAATGGCATTACAAGGTAGTCATAATGTCTGGTCTTGGTATTAAACACAGTTTTCCATTCGTTGCCCTCCTTGGTCCTCAGGAGATTGTATGCTCCTCTCAAATCGAGCTTCATGAAAACTGTTGCTTCCTTGAGGCGGTCAAATAATTCCGTAATCAATGGAATCAGATAAGCATTCTTAATCGTGATGTGATTGAGATCCCTATAATCGATACAAGGTCTCAGCTCACCACTCTTTTTTTTACAAGCCAGCACCGGCAGGAGATGAAGATTTGTGGATGAACCCTCGAGAAAGTGAATTGGCAACATAATCCTCTATGGCTTTATCCTCCGAGACAGACAAAAGGTAAACCCGGCCACGAGGGGGCTTGGCACCAGGTTGAAGGTCAATTGCACAATCATACGACTGGTGTGGAGGCAAACTGCCAGCCTAACCTTTGTCAAAGACATCACTAAATTTGGGGTACTCCTCTTGCAAGGAGTAGAGTGAAGAGGTGCACAAGACCTTAACCATTTTCTGAAAACATGTTTTACTGTATTGTGGCGACCAGGAAAGAACCTCAGTATGAAGCCGATCAAAAGAGGGGTTGTACTTCTGTAACCAAGGATAACTATTGACCAATGGGTAATGAGGTAAGGAAATTAATTGAAATTGGTTTATCTCATGGTGAAGAGCCCCTACGGCCATGGTCAACTGAGCAGTCTTATGAGTCACATGGGCAGGCTGTAAAGGTCTCCCATTAATAGCCTCAATGGCAAGTGGAATGGCACGAAGCTGCAGCGGAATCAAGTACTTAGGGACAAAGGCACTATCTATGCACAGGCCTGAAGCCCCAGAGTTGATCAGAGCCTGTGCATCGATGGACGACTTAGACCAAGAAAGGGTAACCGGAACTAGAGGCTTATCCTTCAGGATAACTGGTGACGCAACAACACCACCTAAGGTCTGTCCCCTACAGGACCTCAAGGTGCAGGCATTTTCTGGATGGGTAGAACAAGATTTTAAAAAGTGACCTGCCTGGCCACAATACAGGCACAATCTCTCCCTTCTCCTAAAGGCCCTCTCCTACGCAGAGAGATGTGTGATGCCAAACTGCATGGGTTCTACTTCACTGGCGGACTCAGTACCAGGATATATGGCAGGTGAGGGAGGCAAGGTGGGACTGCAAAGCTCGAAGCCAAATGTACAGGAGGCTTCCGCAAGCCCTCCTTAAAGGAAGGTCTCTCTCGGAGTCTGGAGTCAATGATAATGGCAAACATGATTAACCTCTCCAGATCCATAGGTATATCTCAGGCTGCTATCTCATATTGAATGTTATCCAAGAGACCATGAGAAAAAGTAGCCAAGAGGGCCTCATTTTTCCAAGAAACCTATGCTGCCAGAGTATGGAATTCTTCTTTTTTTTTTTTTCTTTTTTCTTTTTTTTTTTTTTTTTTTTTTTACCACATCAGTATTTCAGATGGTCAGCGCAGCGCTAACAGAAGTCTCTTACACAGCAAAAGGCAATAATCTATAGCGTCCAAAGTTCTCTTCCCGGAAGTCAGCTCCAGCTGATACTATACATAAAATGTTATTAAAAACTTCTGAATTATAAAAGTGATAATAATGGTCAACTTGACCGGGAATACTTTATTAGCGTGTCCATCGACGATATTAATTGACTTGGACACTAGACAAAATATCCATATTTTTTTACAAGACCACTTAATTATAACCTACCCATAATCACTTTAATTCTAGAAACCTCTGTAAGTAACCCTCCAGGGGCACCTACAGGGGGAGAGAAGGTGATCCAAAATATTTTTTGTTAAAATTAAATATTCCTTGGAAATTTGGTCCAGAACATAAATTTCATGTTTATGGAACCTAAAAGCCACGTAATCGCCAATTGCACCGCTGCTCTTTACAGTAATTATTTCCAAACATTTACACTCCAAAACTAAATCATAAAAAAGAATATAAAACATAATTGCAAGTACAGACATAAGATTCATGGAACAAGGGGAATAATGGAACGGCCATACTCCTCAAGGGCCCCTACACACATTATCTATACGAGATGAAGCAATTTAGGTCAAATTCGACATTCAAGCCGGCAGGTTTGAGAACCCCCATCTCATAAATCCAATAGGATTCCCTGCGGCTTAAATGTCGGATAAAATTGCCCCCTCTCCAATGGCGAGACACTTTCTCAATTCCCCAAAATTTAAGACCTCTTGGATCCTTAGGATGACATAATTTGAAATGTTTTGATACACTATGAGTAGTGCGCCCCTTGATAATATTATTAATGTGCTCGGCAATCCTGACATGCAATGCTCTTGAAGTACGGCCTACATATTGTAGGCCGCATTGGCATTCCAACATATACACTACCCCTTTTGTACTACAAGTAATTAAATCTTTAATATCATATTTTTTATTCGTAGTCAGGGACCTAAACTGTTTTCTTTTTTTGATATTCCCTCTGGCCCCCTTGCATGCGGCACATCTGCCGCATGTGTAAAAACCAGACAAAAATGAGAACAGTTTATTCTCCTGATTTTTGGGGGGATCAACCACTCCTGGTGCTAAGATGTCCCATAGGGTGGGTGCTTTTTTATATATAAAGCTAGGGCGCTCTGGAAGTATTGGGCCCAATATTCTGTCACCCTTCAGTATGGACCAGTGTCTCTGTATTATTTTTTTGAAAGATTTATATTGGACATTATAGTTCAGGACCATCCTATATTCCATCGTAGAAGTGGATTTATGATTGTTCTGTCCAGTAATGATGGAATTTTGGTCCATCTCTCTGACTTTTCTTATTTCTTCCTCTATTGAATTTTTCAGATAGCCTTATTGTTGGAATCTATCTGCTAGTATTCGAGACTGTGCAATAAAGTCATCCTCCGAAGAACAGTTCCGTCGTAGTCGAATGAACTGACCTCGAGGAATATTAAAAAGCCATAATTTATGATGGCAGCTGGTAAGAGGTATATAAGCATTTCGGTCCGTGGACTTAAAGAAATTCTTTGTTTTGAAGCTACTGCCTTCCTTGAAAATTTCCAAGTCCAGGAACTGGAAACGTTAGTCGTCACTATCCACCGCTGCCCTTCTCAGTCTGCATCAGTTATTATCATACTAGCACCAGTGGAGGTGCAGACATTTGTGAGTAATTTTTTATCTAAATAAATGAAAGCTTTTTAACAGACAGAGAGCACTAGATTTGTTCCATTTGTTTTATCTGCATAATATCCGTGAGGACTATTCTGGATGTATCCCTGAAACATTGGGAGCGCTGACAAGACCTGGTGATCCTAAACAGGGAGATTAGACACATGCTGTGTGACCCTTATGGGTCGAGGAAAGGAGGTGAGAGGCTAGGAGTGTCTATGGTGGCAGGATCCACGTTTGATTCACCTGCATGCTTTCTGAATTTGTGCACTTTTATCACAGGGATTTGGTCATGACAATTATCCATAAGGACGTTGAAGACTGTTGCTTCTAATGGTCATGATATTTATCCTTAAAGGATGTTATAGATTATTGCCTTTTGCTGTGTAAGAGACTTCTGTTTGCGCTGCAATGACCATCTGATTATTTGTTACCTATAAGGAAGGTTTATGAATTGCCTTTTTTGTGTTCAGCCTGCAATCAATTTTTGTCTCATCATTAATTTCTGTGTGCGCTGAATATTTTTGTATTTTACAGATTTCTTACTTATTCATGTTTATTTAGCTGCACTAAGATGGAGGTTTTTCAATATTTTGAAAAACGAGAAGTAAAATTAGATGAGGTGTTTTCTGTCACTGAAATCAATAATAAGGTTGGGGATCTTTCGTATGCGTTTAGGAAATTGGGCTATTTGTTTGAAAAGAAAACCAAAGCATGGTGGGACGTAGTGTCCTTTGAGCAATATTTAGCAGCTAAGATTATTCCTAGACGCCTACGATGGGATATCCCCCCCAATGACGGCTTAATAGATGATGAATCATATAAGCAATGGGGGAACTTTTTCACAAGTAAAGGTCTTGAGCTTATGGAATTTTTACTAACACATAAACAAAACAAAATAATAATTCTGGATACCCAAATAGGAGAGATTAAAGGACGCATAGAAGCACTTAAAGACTCCCCAGAGTTCATTAGGCTATCAGGTGAATTAAAGAATAAAATCATGAAATGGGATAGGGACATACAAGAAAAAAAGAGAAAAAAATTCATTCGAGACAGTCTTGACTTTTCTAACAAGACAGCTTACAAATGGCAGTCTCAGATTGTTAATTAGGAATCTGTTCAGGAAATAACTGAAACAACTGCACCCACTGAAGTCCCAGGAACTCCCTTTGAAGCAGTTTATCAATATGACTACCCAGGGGAGGATAGATTCCAATCACATGGGAACCAAAGGAGGAAAAATGCCCAAGGGGGGAGAGGCCGTAAAAACAATAATAAAAGGGGCAGAGCACCTTACTATCCAACTCGCAACGAGGATGATTTTTGGGCCAATTCCTCTCAACAATATACTACCCATCCCCAAACCCCCAATAATGTACGTAGGGGGGGTATCCACCTAGAGAGAATTGGTATCATGCCAGAGAAACTGTCCCAATGCATAACAGATTCACCCCTTTACAATATAGCCCACGAGACCATTTTTTAGGGGCACAGAGGACCCCAGTGAGGGGTCACATTCGATACACACCTATAAGGAACACAAATCGGAGGAGCCCTCCTCCTCAACAAGGTCCAAACCAAATCAATCGAGGGGGAAAAAGAAAAGAAAGAGAGGATCGAGAGGAGGAAGACGTGTCCAAAAGGCAAAGACCCCGTTAGGAGCTGGAATTTATAATATAAGTAATGTATCTTTAACAGAACAAGGAATTTGAGTCTTAGACCAAGGCCTTAAATTCACCCCAGTACGAAATTTAAATAAATTTTACACTTATATTAATATTCAAAAATATGTGAGGGGATTGAGTATTAAAAGGTATTTTTTATCAAATCCTACAGAGAACTGACCCTCAGGTATTAAATAGAAGTTCCAATCTCAGGAACAAATCCACGTTCAATCCACCAGGCCCAGATAACAAGTATCTGGAGGTTTTTAAAAATTTGGTGTGTAAAGATTTAGAAACCTTAAAAGTCAAAAAAGTACAGGATCCCCACCATTTGAAAACAGGTATCACACTTTTACAAGAAAGAAATAACATAGTGATTCGTCCTGCTGATAAGGGAGGGGGCTTGGTGGTCATGAATAAATCGTACTACCAAGAAGAAATGAATTGCCTCCTAGATGATCAGGATACGTACCAACCATTGGGAAAAGACCCCATGATCGAGTACAAGGACAAATTACATCATCTTGTTGCTAAGGGAGAAAAGAAAGGTATTTTGAATCACAAAGAGGCATTATACCTGGACCCACTATTTTGCAGGACCCCGATCATGTACTTTTTGCCTAAAATCCATAAAAGTATAGAAAAGCCTCCAGGTCGACTGATCATCAACGGAATCGACTCAGTCACTTCACGACTGGGTCAATATATTGACACCTTTCTTCAACCATTGGTAATCGGAATGGAAGCATATCTTAAAGACACAAAACACATTATTCAAATATTAGATACCCTCACTTGCTCACCAAATAGCATATTGGTAACGGCCGATGTGGGGTCCCTTTACACTATTATTGATCATGAAGAGACTCTTTCCTCAGTTCGTTGGGCCTTATCGCAATCAGATCTACCTGGCAGACATAAACGTTTTTGATAAAAAGTTTGAATTTTTGTCTAAACCATAATTATTTTTGCTATGATCGCCGGTTTTATTTGCAAGCCAGGGGGGTGGCTATGGGCGCCCGTTTTGCTCCCAGTGTGGCCAATTTGTTTATGGCCCACTGGGAGGAGGATGTAGTATTTAAGAACCGTCCACAGCAGCTGGTTTGTTATCGGCGATACATAGATGATTTTATTTGTATTTGGGAAGGTCATGTTGATGACCTGCGGAAGTTTATGGAGCGTTTGAACAATAATGAGAAAAACATAAAACTCACCTGGAATATAGATACACAAAAAATTCAGTTCCTGGACTTGGAAATTTTCAAGGAAGGCAGTATCTTCAAAACAAAGAATTTCTTTAAGTCCACAGACCGAAATGCTTATATACCTCTTACCAGCTGCCATCATAAATTATGGCTTTTTAATATCCCTCGAGGTCAGTTCATTCGACTACGACGGAACTGTTCTTCGGAGAATGACTTTATTGCACAGTCTCGAATACTAGCAGATAGATTCCAACAAAAAGGCTATCTGAAAAATACAATAGAGGAAGAAATAAAAAAAGTCAGAGAGATGGACCGAAATTCCATCATTACTGGACAGAACATTCATAAATCCACTTCTAAGATGGAATATAGGATGGTCCTGAACTATAATGTCCAATATAAATCTTTTGAAAAAATAATACAGAGACACTGGTCCATACTGAAGGGTGACAGAATATTGGGCCCAATACTTCCAGAGAACCCTAGCTTTATATATAAAAAAGCACCCACCCTATGGGACATCTTAGCACCAGGAGTGGTTGTTCCCCCCCAAAAATCAGGAGAATAAACTTCTCATTTTTGTCTGGTTTTTACGCATGCGGCAGATGTGCCGCATGCAAGGGGGCCAGAGGGAATATCAAAAAAAGAAAACAGTTTACGTCCCTGACTACGAATAAAAAATATGATATTAAAGATTTAATTACTTGTAGTACAAAAGGGGTAGTGTATATGTTGGAATGCCAATGCGGCCTACAATATGTAGGCCTTACTTCAAGAGCATTGCATGTCAGGATTGCCGAGCACAATAATAATATTATCAAGGGACGCACTACTCATAGTGTATCAAAACATTTCAAATTATGTCATCCTAAGGATCCAAGAGGTCTTAAATTTTGGGGAATTGAGAAAGTGTCTCGCCATTAGAGAGGGGGCAATTTTATCCGACATTTAAGCCGCAGGAAATCCTATTGGATTTATGAGATGGGGGTTCTCAAACCTGCCTGCTTGAATGTCGAATTTGACCTAAATTGCTTCATCTCGGATAGATAATGTGTGTAGGGGCCCTTTAGGAGTATGGCCGTTCCATTATTCCCCTTGTTCCATGAAGCTTATGTCTGTACTTGCAATTATGTTTTATATTCTTTTTTATGATTTCGTTTTGGAGTGTAAATGTTTGGAAATAATTACTATGTAAAGAGCAGCGGTGCAATTGGCGATTACGTGGCTTTTAGGTTCCATAAACATGAAATTTATGTTCTGGACCAAATTTCCAAGGAATATTTAATTTTAACAAAAAATATTTTGGATCACCTTCTCTCCCCCTGTAGGTGCCCCTGGAGGGTTCCTTACAGAGGTTTCTAGAATTAAAGTGATTATGGGTAGGTTATAATTAGGTGGTCTTGTAAAAAAATATGGATATTTTGTCTAGTGTCCAAGTCAATTAATATAGTCGATGGACACGCTGATAAAGTATTCCCGGTCAAGTTGACCATTATTATTATCATTTTTATAATTCAGAAGTTTTTATTAACATTTTATGTATAGTATCAGCTGGAGCTGACTTCCGGGAAGAGAACTTTGGACGACTCTGCTATCCAGGGACAGGTGCAGGATGGGGCGGGCCTGCACGTACCAACCACTTAGGTGGAAAGTGCGTAGTATTTCCACCGTCCTCCGAGTAGCATTTCCGGTTCCTTTTGCTACCCAGGGACAAGCGCAGGATGGGGCGGGCCTGCACGTACCAACCGCTTAGGTGGAACGCATGTAGTATTTCCGCCATCTTTCGGATAGCACTTCCGGTTCCTTTTCTGCTGATTATTTGTTCATCGCTTTTTATTGGCCGTGGCGGCGGTCATGTGATTAGGATGTGACGCTATTAAAACAGAATGAGGATCTGACGTGCTTCATCTCACGCTGAAGAAGTCCCCGCCTACCGGACATAACGCTTACGGAGTTTGAAGCCACGTTAGTCGTCACTATCCACCGCTGCCCTTCTCAGTCTGCATCAGCTGTTATCATACTAGCACCAGTGGAGGTGCAGAAATTTGTGAGTAATTGTTTATCTAAATAAATGAAAGCGTTTTAACAGACAGAGAGCACTAGATTTGTTCCATTTGTTTTATCTGCATAATATCTTTGAGGACTATTCTGGATGTATCCCTGAAACATTGGGAGCGCTGGCAAGACCTGGTGATCCTAAACAGGGAGATTAGACACATGCTGTGTGACCTTTATGGGTCGAGGAAAGGAGGTGAGAGGCTAGGAGTGTCTATGGTGGCAGGATCCACGTTTGATTCACCTGCATGCTTTCCGAATTTGTGCACTTTTATCACCGGGATTTGGTCATGACAATTATCCATAAGGACGTTGAAAACTGTTGCTTCTAATGGTCATGAAATTTATCCTTAAAGGACGCTATAGATTATTGCCTTTTGCTGTGTAAGAGACTTCTGTTTGCGCTGCACTGACCATCTGATTATTTGTTACCTATAAGGAAGTTTTCTGAATTGCCTTTTTTGTGTTCAGCCTGCAATCAATTTTTGTCTCATCATTATTTTCTGTGTGCGCTGAATATTTTTGTATTTTACACATCAATATTTCACCTAGAATATATGTATTCAGCCTATTTTTGTCATATTCAGTTGTGGCTACTTCACATCATTGTGGTAATTTTGCCATCTTAATATAAAAAGGGTAGAGGAAACTTTTAGATTTCCACACACATTCCTTCTTAATTTATTCACACAAATTCTTCCTGAGCGCGCTTAGGCTACTATTTCGGCTTTGACATACAATCCTAGCTTTTATTACACATGTTCCTTCTGTTCTCCCCTCAGATTCTCCCTGACATCATCTAAATTCATAGACTTTAAGTTCAAGTGTTTTGTATCTTTCCTATTATTTTTAGAGTTGAGAGAACACCTGGACATTCGGGTTTGGAAAAAAGTCCGGGTTCGGCACCGAACGTTGCCTGAACTTTATCCCGGACCCCGAACCCCATTGAAGTCAATGGGGACTCGAACTTTTAGGCACAAAAATGGCTGTAACAAAGTCCTGGAAAGTGCTAGAGGGCTGCAAAAGGAAGGAAAATGGGGGTAAGAGTAGGGTAAGTGCCCTACAAAAAAAATGGGGATAGGGAAAATAAATTAAAATCAAATAAAAAAAATGGGAAGGGGGGGTGGATGTGGAGTAGGAGCCTAGAGGTTGACTAGGCCGTGACTGTGGCAGCGTAGGTGGAAGTAGCGGTGGTCGAGGAGGAGGAGGAGGTAGCCAACACTGTATTTTTTTTTTGTTTGTTTATAATTGGGGAAGCCCCCAAAATATTGAGGCCTATTCAAAAAAACAAGTATACAAATGGCTGTGTGAGTCCGGTCTAAATGTTTATTCTGCACAAAGTACAGACAAGTCTTGTGGGATCCATGCCTGGTTCATATTAATAAAGATTAGCTTGTCCATGTTGGCTGTGGACAAACGGCTGCGCTTGTCTGTGATAACGCCTCCTGCCGTGCTAAACACACGTTCAGACAATACACTGGCTGCAGGGCAGGCCAGCATCTCCAAGGCATAAAAGGCAAGCTCTGGCCATGTGCCCAATTTGGAAACCCAGAAGTTGAATGGGGCAGACCCATCAGTCAGTATGTGTAGGCGTGTGCACACATACTCTTGCACCATGTTGCTGAAATGCTGCCTCCTGCTAAGATGTTGTCTATCGGCTGGTGGTGCTGTTTGTTGTGGCGGGCTGCTGACAAAGCTTTGCCACATTTTGGCCATGCTAACCCTGCCTTCTGAGGTGCTGGCAGTGGCACAGCTGCATTGGTGGCCTCTTCCTCCTCCTCTACCTTCGCCTTGTGCTTCCGCTGAGCCCTCGGTGTCATTTGGGAATGCCCTCAGGAGCGCCTCTCCCAGTGTGCGCTTGTAGTCGCACATCTTCCTCTCACGCTCCAGTGAGGGAATTAAGGACGGCACGTTGTCCTTGTAATAGGGATCCAGCAGGGTGGCCACCCAGTAATCAGAAGACGTTACAATGTGGGCAACTCGGCTTTCATTGCGCAGGCACTGCAGCATGTAGTCGGCCATGTGTGCCAGGCTGCCCAGAGGCAAAGACAAGCTGTCCTCTGTGGGAGGTATATCATCTGTGTACTCTATATCCCCCCAGCCACGCTCCAGTGATGCCCACGAGCTGTGTTGGGTGCCACCCTGCTGTGATTCCTCCTCCTCCTCCTCCTCCTCATCTTCCTCGTCCTCCTCGTCCTCCAGAACTGTGCCCTGGCTTGAATATTTTTGACCTGGCCTATGCTGGTGCAGGAACCCACCCTCCGAGCCACTTGCGAATGACTGGCCTGATAACCGTGGAAATGACCCCTCTTCCTCCTCCTCATCCTCCTGTGCCACATCCTCTTCCATCATGGCCCGAAGTGTTTTTTCAAGGAGACATAGAAGTGGGATAGTAACTCTGAGAACAGCATCATCGGCACTGGCCATGTTGGTGGAGTACTCAAAACACCGCAATACGCTACACAGGTCTCGCATGGAGGCCCACTCGTTGGTGGTGAAGTGTTGCTGTTCCACAGAGCGACTGACCCGTGTGTGCTGCAGCTGAAACTCCACTATTGCCTGCTGCTGCTCGCACAGTCTCTCCAGCATGTGCAAGGTGGAGTTCCACCTTGTGGGCACGTCGCATATGAGGCGGTGAGCTGGAAGGCCGAAGTTCCTCTGCAGCGCAGAGAGGCGAGCAGCAGCAGGGTGAGAACGCTGAAAGTGCACACAGACGGCCCTCACTTTATGCAGCAGCTCTGACATATCCGGGTAGTTTTTTAGAAAATTCTGTACCACCAAATTCAGCACA
>BLSH010137389.1:54328-65047 GCA_018402905.1 Glandirana rugosa
GGTCGACAACGACATTCACTGTGTAATAACAAGTTTTTAGTAGAGGATCAAGATTTCCCTCTCAAAAGTCGACAACGAATCTCCCTGTCTAATAACAAGTTTTTAGTAACGGATGAGGATATCCCGGTACAATGTCGACAACGACATTCACTGTGTAACAAGTTTTTAGTAGAGGATCAAGATTTCCCTCTCAAAGGTTGACAACGAATCTCCCTGTCTAATAACAAGTTTTTGGTAACGGATGAGGATATCCCGGTCGACAACGACATTCACTGTGTAATAACAAGTTTTTAGTAGAAGATCAAGATTTCCCTCTCAAAGGTCGACAACGGATCTCACTGTCTAATAACAAGTTTTGAACAATAATCTGTCCCTCTAAGCAACAGCTGAAAACTCTCCCTTTAGAACTAGGAGATGATTTTTGAACAATAATGTGTCACTTACAGCAACAGCTGGCCTATAGGAGTAGGCAATGATTTTTGGAACAATAATCTGTCCCTCTAAGCGGAAGCCTCAACCTAGTGCAGTCAAATCTTTGTGTAATGCAGGGTTTGATCTGCAATCTGTCACTCAAAGCAGCAGTATGTGAAATCTCAAATTATTCCAACTATCTGATCGTTGTGCACGATCGTAGCGATCGTTGTGTTATGCAGAGTTTGATCTGCAATCTGCAATCTGTCTCTCAAAGCAGCAGTATGTGAAATCTCAGATTTCTGCAATCTGTCCCTCAGAGCAACAGCAGTAGTAATCTCAGGGTGCAGGATCAGATGTTAAAATGTCTGCAATCTCTCCCTCACAAAAATGCCGGCAGCATCCTCTCCCTACACTAACCCAAGAGCATGTGACATGCAGCACTGTGACTCCAGCTTATAAAGAGGCTGGGTCACATGATGCACTGGCCAAACACAGCCATGCCATTAGTAGGCGTGGCTGTGATTGCTTCTAAGGGCAAACCAGTGAAACACTTGTTGATTGGCTGCCCTTCAGCTATTCAACATGCGTGATCAACTACCAGAACCCGAACGTTTTTTGAAATGAATGAATGAAACACCCGAAAGTTCGGTATGGACCCGAACGTTACAGTCCGGGTTCGCTAAACACGAATTATTTTCCTTTTTCCCTCCTCTCACCCCTTATTCCGTTCTATTTATCCAGAACCCCCACATTTCTCTATGTAGTTCGCTATTTCCTCTTTTTTTAAATACATGCTCTTCATTTCCCACTATTTTATCCACTTTTTTGACCCATTTCTTTGTCGTGGGAGGGTTTGTTGCCACCCAATTTTTCGCTATTAATTTTTGTGCGGCAAATAGGCTCCTAATTATCTGTATTTGTTTTTTAACTGGCACCTTATCTTTTTAAATATATCCCATTATGCATATTATTGGAGTTGTTTCTAAATCTGTTTCAAAGATTTTATTTATTATATCCATGATGTCTGTCCAATATCTGTGTAGTTTTGGGCATCTCCACATCATGTGTATAAGGTTTCCATTTTCTTCTCCACATCTACGGCATTTTGAATCTGACCTATACCCATATTTAAACATCCTTTGCGGCGTGTGATATGTCCTATGGAATAGCATCAGATGTGAGACTCTTTGAGATGGAGATAATGACACTAACGGTCCCATTTCCAATATTCTCACCCATTGCTCTTCCGTTATCCCTCCTACATCTCTGTCCCATTTCTTCCTACATGTAAGCTCCTCAGTTCCTTTTGTTGCTGCTTCACACAAAGATCCATATATTTCGGATATTATTCCCTTTGTCTGATTTTCATTTATTAAATTATTCATTTTATTTAGCTCACACCATTTTGGTGATTCTTTATTGAATGTCTTTCTAGGGCGTGTCTTATCTGCAGATACACATAGAAGGATTTACTTGTCAATCTAAACTCTTCGCTTATCTTTTGGAATGATTTTAGGGTATCCTCTTTATATAGCTGAATTAATCTTACTACTCCTTGTCTTTCCCATTCCTTATTTCGTTCCACTTTTAATATTTCTTGTAATTTTACTATTATCCCATATCGGTGGGTACGCTGTAAACTCTTGGTAACCCAGTATTTTCTTTATCTCCTCCCATAGTTTGATGTTCAACCTAGGGGTGGGGGTTTCATGTGGGGATTGTCCCGCCTCCAGTGCTTCTATTCCCGATCTATGCTTTGTTTCTTTTACTATTAATCTCATATTTATATCCCCACCCTCTGCCGTGTTGCAGCCTCTCAAATGCACCGCCTGCGCTGCTAAGAAATAGCACCACGGATGTGGTATCGCCAGACTCCCTTTACATCTGGGATGCTGCAGTACCCGCAGACCTATCCTGGCCTGTCTCCCTTTCCATATTAGCTCTCTAAATATTACTTCTACCTTTAGGAGACAGCCTATAGCAATCCACACAGGTGCATTCTGCAGAACGTATAACAATTGGGGAAGCCATGTCATCTTAATTAGATTACATCTGCCTGCTATTGACAGCGGCAGACATCTCCACACTCGACTCTTTTCTTTAAATTTCTTAATTAACTCCTCTAGATTATCTTTTATATATTGATTTGGTTTTTTGGTTATGTATACTCCTATATATTTGATTTTATCTGTCAGCTGTATATCTGGATAAATCTTATTGACTCTAGGTCTACCTTTTATCAATTGGCATTAGGTTTGATTTTTCCCAGTTTATTTGTAGCCCTGAAATTTTCCCATATTTCCCAGTTATATCTAATACTGATTCCAGGGTGGACTGCGAATCTCCCAAAAACATTAGGAGATTGTCTGCATACAATGTAGTTTTTTTTTTCCTCTCCCGATTTTCCCTGGAATCCCTTGATCTTCTTTGAGGCCCGAATGGCTATGGCTAGTGGTTCTATCACCAGTGCGAAAAGCATAGGTGATAGGGGACACCCCTGCCTCGTTCCCCGTGTTAGAGGAAACGGTTCAGACACTTGATTATTTGTTTTTACCCTTGCTCTTGGCCTTGTGTATAGTAATCTCAGCCACCCCATGAATCCTGGGCCGAAGCCGAATCTATCCATCACCTGTCATAGGTAATGCGACTCCACTGTATCAAATGCTTTGTTTATGTCTAGTGTTAGAATCTGAATGTTCAAATACGCTCTCCTTATGTTGGTGTAGGTGGCCCACCCTGGCATAAAGCCTGATTGATCAGGATGTACATATCTTGTTATTATTTTCCCTAATCTTGAAGCCAGCACCCCTGCTAAAATCTTAACATCTGCACCTAATAGGGATATTGGTCTATAGATAGTTGGATTCTGCTGATCTTTTCCTTCTTTGGGGAAGACTATAATTGTAGAGTCTTGCATTGAATCAGGTAATCCTCCTTCTTCTTTAGCGTTATTTAAAACCTTCAGTAGCATTGGGACCAGGGCTTCTCCATATTTTTTATATATTTCTATCGGTAGGCCATCTGGTCCCGGCGCTTTCTGGTTCGCCATTTTTTTTTTATTGTTTCCCACAGCTCCCATTCTGTCAATGGAGCTTCCAGGCTTACCTTATCTTCATCCGAGAGTTGCAGGATTTCCAACCCCTGTAGAAAATCCCGCATCTCCATCTCTACATCCTGCCCCTGTGTGCTATAGTGAGTTTCATAGTATTTATTCAATTCAATATTTATTTCTTGACTGTGTGTTGTTATTCTTCCCTCTTCTGTATTTATTGAATTTATAGTGTGGGTAGGATTATAGCTTTTTGCCAATATTGCCAGCAAATGTCCTACAGAGTATGGAATTCAATGGCGTAATCGGAAACAGTTCTCATACTGTAATGTACTCAGTATTGTTTGATGGACATGAGGCTCTTAGCAGCAGAAGTGGAGCGAGCGGGAACATCAAATACCCTTTTAAAGGCTGCCACAAACTCAGGATAACTCAGGACAATGGGTTTTTGCATCTCCCATAGAGGATTTGTCCAGGCCAAGGCTCTATCAGAAAGCTACAAAATAATGAAGCCTGCTTTGCTTCTGTCTATGGGGAATGCCTGGGGCAGCATCTCAAAGTATATCCTAACCTGATTGAGAAACCGTCTTCATTAAATTGCTGAAGACTCTTCTGGCCTACTTTAGCAGATCTTCCAACCCTGGGTAACTATTTAAGAAACGCTGCACCAGCAAATTGAGGACATGTGGCAGGCATGGCACATGTGTCAACTTTTCCTGGGTGGACAGGAGGTTTGTGCCATTATCACACCACCATTCCTGTCTCCAGGTGGTGTGGCGTAAACCACCTCTGGGCCTGCCCCTGCAGAGCTGCAAGTATCTCTGCTCTGGTGTGGATCCTGTTCACTAGACACACCAGCTGAAGTACTGCATGGCACCTTTTAGCCTGACTCATTGAGTAGTTCCTTGAACGCTTAGGGGGTACTTGTGGTTCATAGGACAATTCAGCAGAGGGGGGCATGGAGGAGGAGGGAGTAAAGCTGACAAATCTCGCATCATCACCACTAGTTGTATGGAGACACGGCGGCACAACAAAATGTAGCACTGAGCCCTGTCCTGCATCCTTCCGAGTTGAAAGCAGAGTTACTCAGTGTGCTGTGAATATTATGGTATGGAGCTGGAATAGCCTTATGTGAAAAGAGATAGAGACTGGGAACTTGACATTGTGGAAGAGCACATTCTGTAAATTCACAAAAGGGGGCAAAATCCATCAGACGGAAAGGCAGAAGTTGTAAAGCCAGCAGCTTTGACAAGCTTGCATTTAGACGCTAGGTATGTGGGTGACAGTGACTTTTCTATTTTCCATTATGGCTGCCTCATTGGGGTTGTGCTTCACCCTCACTTTTCGCCTCTGCTCTATCTGGCACCCAAGTCGTGTCAGTGACCTCATTATCATCATCTCCTCCATGCTCATTATCACTGGAGACAGCTTGGCAATACACCTGCGGCAAGGGGAACATGACTGCCATTTTGTGTACCAGTGTTCTCCCCTCTCTGTAGGCTCATGTCCCTACCTTCCTTAACCACCATCTGCATCAAGTAATGGCTGTGCATTATCAAGGAGAAAGTGGCTGATGCTGTGCTCAAATAACTCAGCTGACTTCTCCATGCCTGATTCTGGGACTATGGCAGGAATAGCTGTGGACAAGGAGGCAGATTTAGCCACTCTGGCAGCTGCAGTGGACGGCACACTAGTCTCTGCTTGGGTGATGGAGGATGAGGATAGTTTAGTAAGCCAGTCCACCACCTCCTCTGCATGCTGTGGCTGGATAGCATGGGCAACATCACTAAACGGAGGAAATGATGCCCTGCCTGAGGACTGAACACATTGACCTTTTCCTGTGGAAACATACACTGTTGGCCCCCACACCGTGCCATGGGAATGTCTGCCTCTCCATGTTGGCCTCCCAGACATGATGGGGGGTGCTTATTAACAAAATGTAATAAAGATGTGGAAATGTGTATGTGGATGCACTTTAATCAATGGAAAGTGGTGTTTGGTGCCCTTTAAGTACTCACTACATACACAGACACCTTCCACTGACACTACAATATACTGTAATAAAAATGCACTGACGCACTGCAATATACTGCATTAGACGTGCAATAACGCACAGAAATATACTGCATTAAATGTACAGTAATGCACTGAAATATACTGTATTAAACCCGCAGTAACACACTGAAATATACTGCGTTAAATGTGCGCTAATGCACAGAAATATACTGTGTTAAATGCGCAGCAGTAACGCACAGAAATATACAGTGTTAAGCGTGCACTAATGCAATGAAAAATATTGTGTTAAGCATGCATTAATGCACTGAAATTTACTGCATTAAACATGCACTAAAGCACTGAAATATGCTGTATTAAACGGCACATAATGCACTGAAATATACTGCGTTAAATGTGCATTAATGCACTGAAATATAGTGGGAGGGGCCAACAAGGAAGGGTGGGGTTTGGCAACCTCCCCATCCTAAAATTTCACTGATGTAGACACTTACTGTGGCTGATCCTTTGATGTAATAATGTCTTTTACAATTTCCCTCCCATCTTCAGCTGGCTTTGCTGATCTTTATTGCTGAGTAAGCTTCCCCCTATATGAACTATATGGGGGATTATTTGGCTGATATTTGGGAGTATTATTTGGCATTGGGAGATTATTTGGCTGATATTTGCTACTGCATTACCCTCAGCCCTGCTTGCTTCCTTTGATTGTGTTCAATATATTTGTTACACCTGATTGTCCATATGTTTGAGTGTGCTGTGCAGGCAAGAGCAAACCTGAGCATATTTTTTGGCTGTGGGCAAAAGAAAATTTGCGCAAAAGGAGGAAAGCAGCAAGCACACCACCTGACTAGCGGTAACCAAAATGTATAGAAGAAAGTGCTGCGCTAAACAATCTTTAAATCATGTGAGCAATAAAGAATTGGTTTGATGAAAACCCTTGGGTGATTTAAACCTTCAC
The DNA here is from genome assembly GCA_018402905.1 of Glandirana rugosa. Lineage (NCBI taxonomy): Eukaryota > Metazoa > Chordata > Amphibia > Anura > Ranidae > Glandirana > Glandirana rugosa. The sequence goes on from BLSH010137389.1 coordinate 60,763, forward strand.
AAATGTACCATAAAATAATAATAATAACAATAACGGGTTCCAATTCCAAATACATAAAGTATGTGAAAGGCTGATATGAAGAAAAGTAAGTAGCATCTAAAAGTAAACAATGGAAAGTGGAGGGAGTAAGGTATAAGTCTCTATTAAAAAAGAAAAAGAAAAAAAAACTTTCCTTATCCCTCAGGTTCCATTGCATTCCCACCATATATTATCTTCCTAAAATCCATAAAAGTATCACCAACCCCCCTGAATGCCCTATTATTAGCGGCATCGACTCAGTAACATCTAGAGTAGGCCACTATATAGACTTCTTTTTACAGCCCCTAGTAGAACGTATGCCTTCTTTTCTCAAGGATACTAAAGATGTGATTTTGACTCTGACCGATTTAACTATTCCAAAGGGGTGTTTACTGGTTATGGTTACCTCCCTTTTATACCAGTATTTCACACCATCTAGGTTTTGAAGCAGTTAAGTATTATCTAGCAAAAGACTCTTCACTGTCATCTAAACAGCAACAGTTCATTCTGGATCTTCTCGTTTTTGCCACTAACCACAATTTATTTCTGGTTTAATGATTGTTTTTATCTACAGATACGTGGTGTGGCCATGGGGCAAAATTTGCCCCCGTTTGGCAAATCTTTTTATGACCAAATGGGAGGAGGATGTCTATGCTGAGAACAGACCAGAATTGGTGTTCTGGGCCAGATATATAGACGACATCCTCCTCCTATGGAATGGATGTGTTGAGTCACTTCATTCCTACATGAGGGAGCTCAATCAAAATGATAGAGGTATCGTCCTCTCTTTTGAGGCCAGCTCTACTTCCATTAATTTTCTGGATTTGAATATACGTGTTGTTGACAGGAGTATAGTCACCAGCACCTATTTCAAATCCACCAATAGAAACTCATACATTTTGACGGATAGTTGTCACCATAAGAGTTGGCTGCATTTGGTTCCACGCAGCTAGTTTCTTAGAATCCATCGAAATTGTACTGATGTTCAGGATTTCGACATTCAAGCTACTGCTATCCATGATAAACTTATTGAAAAGGGTTATTTACGAGCTGATCTTGATGAGGAGATCTCACAGGTCCGTCAGATTGACAGAGGTCAATTGTTCAAGGCCAATGTTAACAACCGTCCCAAAAAAGGTCCTAAATGGTCTTTTTTCACCAGATTTTCAGGAAACACTGGAATATCCTTAAAAACTATAGGATCCTTGGCCACCTGCTCACTGAAAGAGCAGATATTATATTCAGAAGGGCCCCTCCCCTTTGGCTGAAGGAATATAATTAATCCCCAAAAAGAGTGAGTTTCATCCACGACCTTAAAGGGTTTTTTGTTGTGGCAGGTGCAAAGTGTGCCGTATCAACGCGTTGGGTAGGACTTAAGCGTAGTCTTTTATATCTAACAGCACTGGGAGTAGAGTTGAGCGAACACCTGGACGTTCGGGTTCGGAGGGTCCAAACAAACTTTAGGAAAAAGTCCGGGTTCGGCACGAACGTTGCCGAACTTTATCCCGGACCCCGAACCCCATTGAAGTCAATGGGGACCCAAACTTTTAGGCACAAAAATGGCTGTAACAAAGTCCTGGCAAGTGCTAGAGGGCTGTAAAAGGAAGGAAAATGGGGGTAAGAGTAGGGCAAGTGCCCTACAAAAAAATGGGGATAGGGAAAATAAATTAAAATCAAATAAAAAAATGGGAAAGGGGGGTGGATGTGGAGTAGGAGCCTAGAGGTTGACTAGGCCGTGACTGTGGCAGTGTAGGTGGAAGTGGCGGTGGTCGAGGAGGAGGAGGAGGTAGCCAACACTGTTTTTTTTTTTGTTTGTTTATAATTGGGGTAGCCCCCAAAATATTGAGGCCTATTCAAAAAAACAAGTATACGAATGGCTGTGTGAGTCCGGTCTAAATGTGTATTCTGCACAAGGTACAGACAAGTCTTGTGGAATCCATGCCGGGTTCATTTTAATAAAGATTAGCTTGTCCACGTTGGCTGTGGACAGGCGGCTGCGCTTGTCTGTGATAACGCCCCCTGCCGTGCTAAACACACGTTCAGACAATACACTGGCTGCGGGGCAGGCCAGCACCTCCAAGGCATAAACGGCAAGCTCAGGCCATGTGGCCAATTTGGAGACCCAGAAGTTGAATGGGGCAGACCCATCAGTCAGATCGTGTAGGCGTGTGCACACATACTCTTGCACCATGTTGCTGAAATGCCTCCTGCTAAGACGTTGTCTATTGGCTGGTGGTGCTGTTTGTTGTGGCGGGCTGCTGACAAAGCTTTGCCATATTTCGGCCATGCTAACCCTGCCTTCTGAGGTGCTGGCGGTGGCACAGCTGCGTTGGTGGCCTCTTCCTCCTCCTCCACCTCTGCCTTCGCCTTGTGCTTCCACTGAGCCCCTGGTGTCATTTGGGAATGCCCCCAGCAGAGCCTCTACCAGTGTGCGCTTGTAGTCGTGCATCTTCCTCTCACGCTCCATTGAGGGAATTAAGGACGGCACGTTGTCCTTGTAACGGGAATCTAGCAGGGTGGCCACCCAGTAATTAGAAGAAGTTACAATGTGGGCAACTCTGCTGTCGTTGCGCAGGCACTGCAGCATGTAGTCGGCCATGTGTGCCAGGCTGCCCAGAGGCAAAGACAAGCTGTCCTCTGTGGGAGGTATATCATCTGTGTCCTCTGTATCCCCCCAGCCACGCTCCAGTGATGCCCATGAGCTGCGTTGGGTGCCCCCCTGCTGCGATTCCTCCTCCTCCTCCTCATCTTCCTCGTCCTCCAGAACTGTGCCCTGGCTTGAATATTTTTGACCTGGCCTATGCTGGTGCAGGAACCCACCCTCCGAACCACTTGCGAATGACTGACCTGATAACCGTGGAAATGACCAATCTTCCGCCTCCTTATCCTCCTGTGCCACATCCTCTTCCATCATGGCCCGAAGTGTTTTTTCAAGGAGACATAGAAGTGGGATAGTAACTCTGAGAACAGCGTCATCCGCACTGGCCATGTTGGTGGAGTACTCAAAACACCGCAATATGCTACACAGGTCTCACATGGAGGCCCACTCGTTGCTGGTGGAGTGTTGCTGTTCCGCAGAGCGACTGACCCGTGCGTGCTGCAGCTGAAACTCCACTATTGCCTGCTGCTGCTCGCACAGTCTCTCCAGCATGTGCAAGGTGGAGTTCCACCTTGTGGGAACGTCGCATATGAGGCGGTGAGTGGGAAGGCTGAAGTTCCTCTGCAGCGCAGACAGGCGAGCAGCAGCAGGGTGAGAACGCCGAAAGTGCGCACAGACGGCCCGCACTTTATGCAGCAGCTCTGACATATCCGGATCATTTTTTAGAAAATTCTGTACCACCAAATTCAGCACATGCGCCAGGCAAGGGATGTGCGTCAAACCGGCTCGGCCCAGAGCCACTATGAGAATTCGGCCATTGACGCACACCACCAGGTCGGGCTTGAGACTCGGTGGCAACAACCACTCATTGGTCTGTTGTTCAATGCCCGTCCACAGCTCCTGCGCAGTGTGGGGTTTATCCCCCAAACATATTAGTTTTAAAACAGCCTGCTGTCGTTTCCCCCGGATGTGCTGATGTTGGTGGTGAAGGTGTTACGCCGAGCGGATGAGTAGGTGGTCGAGGAGGAGGAAGCGCAGTAGGAGGAGGAGGCAACAGGAGGCAAAGAGAAATGCCCTGCAATCCTCGGTGGTGGAAGGACATGCGCCAAATGGCTAGCCGGCTCAGGCCCACCCTCCACTACATTTGCCAAGTGTGCAGTTAGCAAGATATAGCGTCCCTGCCCGTGCTTACTAGTCCATGTATCAGTTGTTATGTGGACCTTGCCACAGATGGCGTTGCGCAGTGCGCACTTGATCTTGTCCCCGACTTGTTTGTGCAGGGAAGGGATGGCTCGCCTGGAAAAGTAGTGGCGGCTGGGAACCACGTACTGTGGGACAGCCACCACCATCAGGTTTTTGAAACTGTCCGTGTCCACCAGACGGAATGACAGCATTTAAAAGGCCAGGAATTTTGAAATGCTGGCATTCAGGGCTAGGGATTGTGGGTGGGTAGGGGGGTGCTTCCTCTTTCTCTCCAGTGTTTGGGAGATGGACGACTGTAAGCTTCCATGGGACCATGTGGAAATGCTTGGGGATGGTGGCGGACATGGTGGCGTTGCTGTCATATCGCCTGTTTGCTGGGTGGCAGGTGACACTGTCACTGTAGAGGTGGAGGAAGAGGCCGAGGCAGCAGCAGAAGAGGAAGCAGGAGGAGGCCGAGACCTTTCT
>BLSH010137389.1:65186-80024 GCA_018402905.1 Glandirana rugosa
GTAGAGGATTAAGATTTCCCTCTCGAAGGTCGACAACCACACTCGCCACGTAAAGAACGTGGTTTTATTTTTCAGGCAGATGCAACCACAAAAGTTTTTTTTTTTAATTTACATAATTAACCATAATTATTTATGAATTTATCCCGACGTATCATGTAAACGCCCGTGTTACTCCTCTCGTTTATTCCCTGCACCAGTACCACGACGACCACCACAACCACTTGGAAGACAATCTTCCTCTCCTACACCAGCTCCACACGGTCGATGAGTGTGTTCCCTTTGTGGAATGACTCCATCGGTTGTCTTGGAAGTGGCCATATACCATCCGGTCTTACGGGGAGTTGCTAACCACATGGCCATGGGGTTCAGGTGCCAACTCTGAGCTTTCATCAAGGGACCGGGAGGGAGACAATGTGAAGGAACTGGAGGCATTGTCAGCCACCCAATCTACTATCGCCTATACGTGTTCTGGCCTCACCAATCGTTGAGGGGCATTCTGGCCTACCATATACCGGTGAAGGTTCTGTTGGCTACCTCAGTAAGGTGTTTCCCTTGTGTGAGTAGCTGGCACACCTCGACCACATCCTCTCCTTCTAACAGAAGGTTCACCAACACCACCAGCAGCACCATGACCACGTCCCTTATTTGCTCTCCTCATTGTGCCCGCAAATGTACTATGCAGCCCTATTTAAGTATTTATTAATACCAATTAATACATTTAATTTTTTTTTTTGAAAACACCAACGTAGACGGACTTTTTATTTTGGTGCAAGAAATGCACCGCTCACACCAACAGCTGGAAGCTCTCCCTTTAGAATTAGGAGATGGTTTTTGAACAATAATGTGTCACAGCAACAGCTAGAACCTCTCCCTTTAGAACTAGGAGATGATTTTTGAACAATAATGTGTCACTTACAGCAACAGCTGGAAGCTCGCCCTTTAGAACTAGGTAAGATTTTTGAACAATAATGTGTCACTTACAGCAACAGCTAGAACCTCTCCCTTTAGAACTATGAGATGATTTTTGAACAATAATGTGTCACTTACAGCAACAGCTGGAAGCTCTCCCTTTAGAACTAGGAGATGATTTTTGAACAATAATGTGTCACTTATAGCAACAGCTGGAACCTGGCCCTATAAGAGTAGGCAATGATTTTTGAACAATAATCTGTCCCTCTAAGCAGAAGCCTCTACCTAGTGCAGTCGTTGTGTAATGCAGGGTTTGATCTGCAATCTGTCACTCAAAGCAGCAGTATGTGAAATCTCAAATTACTCCCAAAATCTGATCGTTGTGTACGATCCCACAATCTGATCATTGTGTACGATCCCACAATCTGATCGCTGTGTACGATTGTAATGATCATTGTGTTAGGCAGGGTTTGATCTGCAATCTGTCACTCAAAGCAGCAGTATGTGAAATCTCGATTCTCAAATTTCTGCAATCTGTCCCTCAGAGCAACAGTAGTAATCTCAGGATGCAGGATCCGATGTTAAAATGTCTGCAATCTGTCCCTCACAAAAACGCTGGCAGCTTACTCTCCCTATACTATTCAGAGTCTCAGAGAGCATGTGACTGCAGCATCAAGTGACTCCAGCTTATATAGAGGCTGGGTCACATGATGCACTGGCCAATCACAGCCATGCCATTAGTAGGCATGGCTGTGATGGCTTCTAAGGGCAAACCACTGAAACGCTTGTTGATTGGCTACCCTGCAGCTATTCAACATGCGTGATCAACTACCAGAACCCAGAACCCGAACCCGAACATTTTTTGAAATGTCCGGGTCCGGGTCCCAGACACCCCAAAGTTCGGTACGGACCCGAACATTACAGTCCGGGTTCGCTCCACACTAACTGGGAGACAATACCCCATTAAGTCATTCATCACATGCGCTACCACCAACGTTGTGTATTTACTCACATGCCCATGTGGCAAATATTATGTGGGGCGTACCACACATTCTAAGAAACATAGCTTGTTTAAACATTATGCTAGGCACCACCAGGGTGATCCTAAGGAGACTCATTTTGTAGCTATTGAACGCTATGTCCCCCCATGGAGGGGGGCCTCCAAAACAAGAGGCGTGTCAAAGCTAGAGACCTTTTGGATCTATGAGTTGCGATCATATCACCCCTATGGTATGAATGTGGAGTGGGACATCAACGCCTTTATTAGTAGGGCATAGCTGTCACACTCCTATGTTTTCCTTCATATTTTTGCTTCTTATTTTTATTTTATTTTATTTTTTCTCATTTTAATTTTATGTTATATATATCCGTCATCACTTTAGTGTGACTCACACATATTTTTTATGAATCCTTCACTGTCATATATATATCATTACCAATTTATTATTGATAGTATTGTTGCACTTTCATATACACGTTCTTGGCCTTGAGTGCCTAGCTAAATTATCCACATTATACCGTTTTTTACCATTTTTTACGATTCCTAACCAATTTTTACAATTCCAAATCTTTATTTATCCTACTATTTTATGCAAAATGTATAATGATTTTTTTCCACATTCACCCTTTTTATTTATTTTTTCACAAATTTTTATTTAATTTCCCATTTTTTTCACTTTTTTTCATTTATTTTCTTCCTTTGGTTTGAGATACAATTTTTTATTTCATTAGTACCTTTTTCATTTTGTACTATATAGGGTCATACTGCTTTTGAAATGATATTTTTATAATATTGTTTGGAAGAGGTGGTGCCTCTTGCAACATTAAGATGATGCTGTTATGCCTCTTTTATTTTTATTTTTACTTTTTGGGATGGTGCAATGCCAAAGTTCTACACTAGATGATGTTCTTTTTAATTTTTGACCGCCACTAATAGATGTTGGTTGTGTGTTTTTTCTTTTTTCTTTTCCTCCTTTTTTTTTCCATCACTATAAGATTTTACTATTGATACCAGAATTGGGAACTTAGTGAGAAATTTCTGTGTTTCCTAGATTTGTTATATGCTTTTCTCTATCTCAAGAAGTCCTTGTGCTTCTGCCCTGAGATCATCTTTGGGCGGAAGTAGTATAGGCATATCTAGTTATCACATTCCTCAGTCAGCCTCCCTGTCCATTTATTTTTCCCCTTCAACTGAAGGTCACTTCGGGCTCAGACCGGAGGTGGCTTAATAGTGATGGCTGCTTCCACTCTATTAGTGAAACTACAGGCGGCCTTCCTGTTTACTTTCCTGAGCAGAAGTGACACGATGGTGAGGTCACTTCTGCTTTTGGACTGGAGGTGGCTCAACAGCAGGGTTGCTTCCATTATACTGATTGCAGGATAGGCTTATATGTCCTCATAATAAGGCATGGAATGCACGCCGGCGCCATTTGCGGTCCAGAGGGTGGAAGCGCCAGAAATACTGCAATTTTGGCACCTTTTTCAATCTAGATTGATTGCCTGGGTAAGGTTATTTATACTGCAAGGGTGGCAGACGAGCCCCATGCCCCAGATGATGCCCAATAGGGCGAAATGCGTTGCATAAGGCTTGGGTGCCACTTGCAGTATTTTTATCTCATTCCAACCTCTGTTTTTAAACTTTTGTATGCCAGCTTTTTACCACATATTGTGTGCACCTTTATCAATAAAAGGTGTTCTTTATTGATTTACACTATGTGGAGTTTTTCTTGTTTTTTCAACATATGTGATCCATCCATGCTGTGATTATCGTGGGCTGTTTTTTCCCTGTGCCCCTATCTGTGGGCTGAGATATAAAGTATATCTATTGGAGAAGATTGTGGATTACAGGATTTGTCTCCTTTCTCCTCCGATTATGGACCAAATGGAATAGCTGCATACATTGGATACAGTTCCCATAAGATCAACACTACAGTGGAGTTTCAGTGGGTATATCCCACACAGGCTCAATTGATTCACTGGCCATATGGTTATTTGAATCCAACTTTTCTGGTAAGCAGACATCCATTCCTCTTTTGTCAGTGGTGGCACTGGTGTGGAATCTGGAAATATTACACCCCATCAAGGAATAGCTGTATTATTATTCATGTTCACCTTCTTGGAACTCTTTAATAAAGACTTATACCTTACCCCCTCCACTTTCCATTGTTTACTTTTGGATGCTACTTACATTTATTCATATCAGCCTTTCACATACTGTATGTATTTGGAACCCATTATCGTTATTATTATTATTTTATGGTAAATTTGTGAAGGTTGTGGCACTACATATACAAAGTGACAGCGTGAGGCCCTGCCACTATTTAAATGGTTGTAAAAAAGGATACGGGGTTTGCATGTATGCAGAGTGCTAGACTCCATAATATTGATTATGAGTGGAGAAAATGTGTTTTACAGCATTCTCCAAATTTTGGTGTTCTGGACTGTGTTCTGAAGTGTGGACATTTCAAAGTGCCTTGGGAGGTAAGAAATTTGCAACCCAGTGTCTAGGTCTTGCAGGAGACCGGCAGGCTGTGAGTGCATGTGCACAAAGCCCTTATAATAGAGGCTTGGGCATAGCTCAGGGCTCCAGTTAGGAGTAAAGAGTGCTCCCATTTGAAGACAGGTGTGTGATCCTGCCTGGTGCTCTACTCAAGAGACAGCACTTCATGTTGGAGAGATTCCATGTCCATTGGACTGAGAAAGTTGAGGCAGCTAAGCAAGCCTGGGAGACTAAAAGAAAGTCTAGGAGACGGAGACAACTAGCGAGTCCAGGGGGCTGGAGAGTTTCTGTAAGTCCCAGAAGAGTGAGAAAGCCCGGGGTGTCAGGGGAGCACCTACCAAAATGCCAGTAGTGAGCCCATAACTAAGGACTGAGTGAATCAGGAGTAAGTTCAGTGAGCCAGGAGAGCTGGTAAGCAGAGTTGAGCGAACCCAAACTGTAAAGTTCGGGTCCGTACCAAACTTTTGGGTGTCCAGGACCCGTACCCGAACCCGGACTTTTCAAAAAAAGTCTGGGTTCGGGTCCGGGGTTCTGGTATTTTACTACACGTGTTAAAAAGCTGCCAAGGGCAGCCAACCAACAAGTGTTTCACTGGTTTTCCCTAGAAGCCATCACAGCCATGCCTACTAATGGCATGGCTGTGATTGGCCAGTACACCATGTGACCCAGCCTATATATGGGGCTGGAGTCACCGTGCTGCATGTCATATGCTTTCAGGATAGTTTAGGGAGAGGATGCTGCTGGCTCTGTGAGGGACAGATTGCAGATATTATAGAACATCTCATCCTGCATTACTGAATGATCTGATTGTGGACTAGGGAGAGATACTAGTACTGGTGCTTTGAGGGACAGATTTCACACCTCATCCTGCTGCACAGAACGATCTGACTGGACTAGGTAGAGTCTGTTGCTTTAAGGGAAAGATTACTGTTCTAAAATCATCATCAAGTTGTACAGGGAAAGGTTCCAGCTTTTGCTTTAAGGGAAAGATTAGTGTTCTAAAATCATCATCAATTTATACAGGGAAAGGTTCCAGCTGTTGCTTTAAGGGAAAGATTAGTGTTCTAAAATCATCATCAAAGTGTGTGAAAACCCCTATATCAGCCGCAGAGAAGCCATAATAGTGTTTTAAAATCATCTTCAAATTGTGTGGAAAACCCTTATATCAGCCGCAGAGAAGCCATATTAGTGTTTTAGAATCATCTTCAAATTGTGTGAAAACCCTTATATCAGCCGCAGGGAAGCCATATTAGTGTTTTAAAATCATCCTCAAATTGTGTGGAAAACCCTTATATCAGCCGCAGAGAAGCCATATTAGTGTTTTAAAATCATCTTCAAATTGTGTGGAAAACCCTTATATCAGCCGCAGAGAAGCCATATTAGTGTTTTAAAATCATCTTCAAATTGTGTGGAAAACCCTTGTATCAGCCGAAAAGAAGCCATATTAGTGTTTTATAATCATCTTCAAATTGTGTGGAAAACCCTTGTATCATCCGCAGAGAAGCCATATTAGTGTTTTAAAATCATCTTCAAATTGTGTGGAAAACCCTTATATCAGCTGCAGAGAAGCAATATTAGTGTTTTAAAATCATCTTCAAATTGTGTGGAAAACCCTTATATCAGCCGCAGAGAAGCCATATTAGTGTTCTTTTGAATGGTTCATTTTTTTCCACAAGTCTTCAAAAAAAAAAAACACATACAGAGGCCGAACATGCAGGGAGCACCGTCAGGCGTTCTAGGAGCATAAATTACACATACAATTTCATTGATACCTATCACAATTTTGAAGGCCCTGGTGCACCAGGACAGGGGAATTACCCACAAGATCACCCCATTTTGGAAAGCAAACGCCCGAGGTATATTCTATGAGGCATGGGCTGCAGATAGGTACCCGGGTACTCTGATGGGCTGCAGATAGGTACTCAGGTATTCTGATGGGCTGTAGATAGGTACTCGGGTACTTTGATGGGCTGGAGACAGGTACTCGGGTAATCTGATGGACTGGTAAAAGGTACTTGGGTACTCTGATGGGCTGCAGATAGGTAGGTACTTGGTTACTCAGATGGGTTGGTGACAGGTACTCGGGTACTCAGATGGGCAGGTGACAGGTACTCGGGTATTCTGAAGGTCTGGTGACAGGTACTCGGGTACTCAGATAGGCAGGTGACAGGTACTCGGGTAATCTGATGGACTGGTAAAAGGTACTTGGGTACTCTGATGGGCTGCAGATAGGTAGGTACTTGGTTACTCAGATGGGTTGGTGACAGGTACTCGGGTACTCAGATGGGCAGGTGACAGGTACTCGGGTATTCTGAAGGTCTGGTGACAGGTACTCGGGTACTCAGATAGGCAGGTGACAGGTACTCGGGTAATCTGATGGACTGGTAAAAGGTACTTGGGTACTCTGATGGGCTGCAGATAGGTAGGTACTTGGTTACTCAGATGGGTTGGTGACAGGTACTCGGGTACTCAGATGGGCAGGTGACAGGTACTCGGGTATTCTGAAGGTCTGGTGACAGGTACTCGGGTACTCAGATAGGCAGGTGACAGGTACTCGGGTATTCTGAAGGTCTGGTGACAGGTAATCGGGTACTCTAATGGGCAGGGGACAGGTACTCGGGTTCTCTGATGGGCAGGTGACAGATACTCGGGTACTTTGATGGGCTGGTGACAGATACTCAGGTGCTCTGATGGGCTGGTGACAGGTACTCGGATACTCAGATGTGCAGGGGACAAGTACTCTGGTACGCTGATGGTCTGGTGACAGGTACTCGGATACTCTGATGGGCAGGTGACAGGTACGCGGGTACTCTGATGGGCTGGTGACATGTACTTGGGTACTCTGATGGGCTGGTGACAGGTACTCGGGTACTCTGGTGGGTTGGTGACAGGTACTCTGGTACTTTGATGGGTTGGTGACAGGTGTTTGGGTACTCAGATGGGTTGGTGACAGGCACTCGGGTACTCTGATGGGTTAGTGACAGGTACCCGGGTACTTTGATGGGCTGGTGACAGGTACTCCGATGGGCTGGTGACAGGTACTCGGGTACTTTGATGGGTTGGTGACAGATGCTCGGGTACTCTGATGGGCTGGTGACAGGTACTCAAGCGGCATTCACGTGGAGGTCGGTAGTGGCCGGCTGTGATTGGACACAGCCGGTCATGTGGTAAAGTGCCAAATCTATTGGCTCTTTACCCCGTTCGGGGGGGACACGACCCCCAGGGATACAAGCGATCCACAATCGCTGCGCTGTGGGCCCCCAGGGGCAAGCAGTAGCGGCTGACGTCATATGACGTCGGCCCAGATCGACGAAGGGTTCCTGCCGACGTCATTTCACAATGACTCGGTAAGGAACCGGTTAAGAAGATATTGTCATTTTGTCCTTTCAGGGCACAATACCAGTGTCTGCAGATAGCCCACCCGTTCAGGCTTGGTATGAACAAAGTCATGCTCCCTTGCTGCTTTCCTGTCCTGCTGGAGCTAATGCTAATGTAGCACCCTGGGCCTAAACAGGGTTGCTATCAAATTTAGATCTGCTAGGTGGTAACTAGCCTGGCCAATTGTTAGGGGATCCCTTTGACTTTTCCCTAAATCTGGATTTGATGCACTTCACTTTTCTGTCGCTGGGTGGCACTGTTGCCTGTGGCATTAGAATGACAAGGGCATAGTGAATTCAGACTATGAGTGGATAGATTGTCTCAGCCAATTGGCAGGGGTTTTATTCAGCCCCTTGGCCTGCTGGGAGAACCTATGTATTCGGGAGGAGTCAGGTGATCTGGGTTCTGTGCCACCTGGACGGCTGTCTGAGTGGATGTGTGTTGAGAAGCTCCTGGCTGCTAGGCAAGAAGCTTGAGGACTATCAGGGAATACCTGGCAGCTAGGCAGTCTGAGGTCTATCCAGGTTGGAAGCAAGCAGCACGGGGTTGGGACTCCAGGCTTGAAGCCCAACTAAGTTGCAGAGGTTTTGCCAGCTGGAGAACCCAGTAGTTGCCACGGGTGGAGGAAAGCAGTTGCCATACGAGACGACCACTCCTGTCACCAGAGGCAAATGAAGGTGAAGTGTTTCAAATTCTGTTGCTATAGGAGACAACCAGTCTACAACTACAGTTTGCTGCAATCCAGATTAAAGGCCCTTTGAACTGTATAGCTGTTCTTCTGTTCTATTTTTGGCTCTGAGTCTGCCAAGTGTTTTGCATCAATCCCGTGGGTTGGGATTTTAAAGGCACAAAAACACAAGTATATAAAAATTGTAAGGTTTATTAAGTACAAAATAAGATAAAAATACACACTTAATTCAATGATACAAAAAAACAGAAAACATTTTGCATACAGTAGGAATAGACCGATAAACTAATGTACAAGACCTAATGCATTTCGGTACATATTGACCTTCATCAGAGGTATTTATCTTGTACAAAATAAGTCACAGATTTCTGAAAAATAAGAGAGCGAATGAGATGTCATGCCTGTAACAATACTGGGGTCCACACAAATTGCTTTTATATCCATACCTGTTGCAAAGTTTTTCAAGGGAATATTTGAATTAAACAAGGGGTTAAAACAGGATTGTGAATAGGGAGCTGTTCCCCTGTGGTCCCCGCCTTCTGAACCAAATCAGGCTGAATCCCTCCAAACAGAAGCTCCCGGTACCACCACTAGGGAGATGGGGGGGGGGGGGTCTACTAGAGTAATATTAAGACATGGAATTAGATCAGTATCAAGGTACTTGTAGTGACATTAGAAAAAAAAATGTTTACAATATGAAAATCTCACTTGGTCACCTGAAGGTACTAAGGCTACATCCTGGAAAGCTAGTGGGCACAGTCACTGGACATAGCGTATTCAATAACCCTTAAAAAGGGATAGAAAAGAACTTGCAGATTCACCACTGGAAAAGGATAGAGACAGATTTAAATTACTGAGATATAATGGAATGGAAACCAGACCCAAGAACAGGAAGGCATTGCAATATAAATTTACCTTCTCCTGGGGTGGGAGCCTGTAGTTTATTGACCAAGTGTCATAAAAGATTTAGTTCAGCTGCAAAAAAAGTATATAAATATATATAAGGTCAAAATAAAAGCCTTATATACAGTGGCGGCTGGTGAAGTTTTTGGATGGGGGGGTGTCAGGCCCCACCCTTCCTTTTGACCCCTCCTACTTCTAATAAGCCACACCCCTTATAGAATCCACCCACTCTGTCCCCTGTATTCCACATATTGTGTCAGGAGTATACAGCTCAGCATCACAGGACACAGTATACAGCTCAGCATCACAGGACACAGTATACAGCTCAGCATCACAGGGCACAGTATACAGCTCAGTATCACCGGACACAGTATACAGCTCAGCATCACAGGACACAGTATACAGCTCAGCATCACAGGACACAGCATACAGCTCAGCATCACAGGACACAGTATACAGCTCAGCATCACAGGATACAGAATACTGCTCCAGCATCACAGGGCACAGTATACAGCTCAGCATCACAGGATACAGTATACTGCTCCAGCATCACAGGGCACAGTATACAACTCTGCATCACAGGGCACAGTATACAGTGAAACAGGTGGGGGCAGTTATGCAGCCAGTGACACAAGTGTGGCCAGTTATGCAGCCAGTGAAACAGGTGGGGCAGTTTGCAGCCAGTGACACAGGTGGGGGCAGTTTGCAGCCAGTGACACAGGTGGGGGCAGTTTGCAGCCAGTGACACAGGTGGGGGCAGTTTGCAGCCAGTGACACAGGCGGGGGCAGTTGGCAGCCAGTAACACAGGAGGGGCAGTTTGCAGCCAGTGACATAGGTGGGGGCAGTTTGCAGCCAGTGCCACAGGTGGAGCAGTTTGCAGCCAGTGACACAGGAGGGGCAGTTTGCAGCCAGTGACACAGGAGGGACAGTTTGCAGCCAGTGACACAGGAGGGGCAGTTATGCAGCCAGTGACACAGCTGGGGGCATTTATGCAGCTAGTGACACAGGTGGGGGCAGTTATGCAGCTAGTGACACAGGTGGGGGAAGTTATGCAGCTAGTGACACAGGTGGGGCAGTTTGCAGCCAGTGACACAGGAGGGGCAGTTTGCAGCCAGTGACACAGGTGGGGCAGTTATGCAGCCAGTGACACAGGTGGGGCAGTTTGCAGTCAGAGACACAGGAGGGGCAGTTTGCAGCCAGTGACACAGGTGGGGGCAGTTGGCAGCCAGTAACACAGGAGGGGCAGTTTGCAGCCAGTGACATAGGTGGGGGCAGTTTGCAGGCAGTGGCACAGGAGGGGCAGTTTGCAGGCAGTGACACAGGTGGGGCAGTTTGCAGCCAGTAACATAGGTGGGGGCATTTTGCAGCTAGTGACACAGGAGGGGCAGTTTGCAGCCAGTGACACAGGAGGGGCAGTTTGCAGCCAGTGACACAGGAGGGGCAGTTTGCAGCCAGTGACACAGGAGGGGCAGTTTGCAGCCAATGACACAGATGGGGGCAGTTTGCAGCCAGTGACACAGGTGTGGGCAGTTTGCTGCCAGTGACACAGGAGGGGCAGTTTGCAGCCAGTGACACAGGAGGGGCAGTTTGCAGCCAGTGACACAGGTGGGGTACATTGCAGAGTCATCGTCACCCCCCCCGCACTTACCCCATCCAGCAGGCAGGTCTGTTGCAGAGATTCAGCATGCGAGAGTGCGCTGGGTCTGCAGAGTTCGGCACACGGAGAGCGGCTGTCCCCCCCTCGTCGGTTCCCGGGCGGTCATGGTCTCTGTGGGAGCGGAAGTCACCTCTGCTGCCACAGTGACCCGCCCCCGGCCCCGCATCCAATCACCCTGTGCGGAGGCTCAGGGCAGCCAATCAAGCTATGAAGGTGCGCCTGTTCAGCGCACACTCATAGCTTTTAATGGCCAACCAATAGGCTCACTACTTGGCTGTCATGTGACAGCCAAGGAGCCGAAAAAAAAAAGAGAGAAAGTCAATGTACCGGCGCCACCTGCAGGTGGGCGGGGTTTACTTTTTTCTTTCTCTTTTGCCGGCTGGGAGGCGGCGCCCCTCACACACCAGCCGCCGCTGCTTATATATAACCTCCAGGGAGGAAAAAATTCCCCTGGAACTAAAAGCTACCAGCAGTACTTAGCTACAGAGTAAGGAAAATAAAGGAAAAAAGGAAATGTTGATAATGATCTTTTTAAAGAAGGTTGCTTGGGTTAGTATAGCGAGGTTACCAGCTTGCTGAACAGAGCTCCTTCAAATGAGAGAGTGCTGATGCAAACGCTGGGAGGATCAGCTGTGGCCTTATATAAGGCAATGTAGTACAGCTGATTACTGGAGCTCACTCAAGTGAGGGCTCCAGCTACTGAGTCCCGCCCAGCTCACCTGGGCGCATCCAATCATGGAGCTCCTGCCCTGGCTGGCAGGGACGCCCACCCAGGGAGGAGGGTACAGCGTCACTGTCCGCCAGGTCGCTGACGAATGGCCCTCCATTGGATAGCCCATCTGCAGCGACGCTGCCAGGCGTTGCCCAGACAACGGCGCCTCAGCGATGTTACAAGCCCGCATCGCCCTGGGGGGGGCCATGACTGGGACGTGGGCCGTCACAAGGGGAGGGAGGAGGTGCCGTCCTTGCCTTCGGCGGACGGCTCGGGTGCACCGGGTTTGGGAAGGAAAGCCCGATCCAGCATCAGTCAGCAGGGGGAGACAACGACCCAAAAACACAACCCCATTGTAAAACTATGGAAAAAAAAGAGATAGAAACAAAGAGTGAAGAAGACCCTAATGAATAAACATTCACTAGTAATAGTGAATGACTAGTGTATGATTGCATTGGGAATTACAGGCAAAACATCTTCGCATCTTTGGACACAATTATCCATACAGCTATTACTATATTATTTAAGTACAGAACATTTATATTTGAATCAAAAAATCATGGCAAAAAATCAAATAAAAAAAAAAAAGGGAAAGAGTCTTTTAAAGTGCATTTATTGTTCCCAACCACCTGATACAAAACCCTCTAAAAAGGGTCTGTAAGAGGTGGTTTCATTTAAGCCTGGCTATGTTGTGGCTCTCAAAGAAAATATCCAACGTGTTTCTGATTGTAACAAATTTTTGTTCCAATCTCCACCACGTGGATTGGGGTGAATACGGTCCAAAATTAAGAATTTAACTTTTGGGAAATTTTTATTATGTTTGTTTAGAACATGACGGCCAAGTGGCAACTCTGGGTTTGCGGTTTTCATGCTTTGTATGTGTCGGTAGGCTCTTTGCCAGAATTCTTGGATCGTTTTACCCATGTAAAAGCCACCACAATCACAGAGGAGTAGATATACCACCCCCTGGTTTTGCAGTTGGCATAATGCTTGGGTTTAAATTTTATTCCATTGGGCAAAATAGGATTTTGAATAGTGCACATGTATTGACAGTAGGTACATCCTCCACATGGGAATGTCCCAAGATTTTTACAGGGATCACCCTGGGTGGCGTTGAAGTCACTATGAACTAGACTATCTTTAAGAGATCTTGCTCGTTTAAATGTAACTAGAGGTTGCTTGGTAATCAAAGGGCCGATATCAGGATCTCATAGTAGGAAGAGCCAATGTCTGCGCAAGATGCGTCGAAGGTCAGCATGATTCCTTGAAAATTGGGTGATTAGACGGATTTGGTTGCATTCAGTGTTTGGCTTATTTTTATAATGAATTATTTTGTGTCTCTCCTGCCCACATACCCGGTTAAAGGCCTTTTTTAGGCATCTTTTTGAATATCCCCTCAATAAGAGACGTTCCCTTAAAGCATTAGCTTCTTCTTTAAAGGTGTTATCATCCGTGCAGTTACTTCTAATACGTAAATATTGACTGTATGGAATAGAAGTTATTAGGGGGGACGGATGTAAGCTAGAGGCATGCAAAATATTGTTGCCAGCTGTGGGCTTACGGTAAAGTGAGGTCCCCACTGTGCCATCCAAATCCTTATGGATTTTGATGTCAAGGAAAGAAATTTCCCGGGCATCCAAAGACATAGTGAAATTGAGATTCATAGTGTTGATATTTAATTGTTTTAGAAAATCTTGGAGTAGGACAATAGGGCCCTCCCACACCATAAATATATCGTCTATATATCTATGCCACATACCCATATATTGCGCAAAAGCCATCATATTCTCTTGATCAAAAAGAGTCCGCTCCCACTCCCCCAGGTACAGGTTGGCGTAAGAAGGGGCACAACATGTGCCCATTGCCACCCCCTGCACCTGGAGGAAGTAGGAGCTGGAAAAAGAAAAAAAGTTGTGATGACGAATGAAGTCCAAAGCTTCAAGAATGAAATCAGTGAACTTCCTGCCATGCTGAGTTCTAGTTCCCAGCACCCGTCTGACGGGATTTTATATACTTGTGTTTTTGTGCCTTTAAAATCCCAACCCGAGGGTTTGCAAACTATATTTTCACAAATAGGGATGATGGCATGTAGATAGCTATCACACCAGAGCCCTGTCCACTAATTTGTTTAAGTGTTTCGCATCTGCCTTAGAGTGTACAGGCCCTAACCCACTCTCTCTAGTTCTGTTAAGAGAAAATAAATCTCTTTTTGCATTCTCAAAGTGTCTGGCGCCCAACTTGCTCTACCTGCACTACACCCACTATGTCTAGTAACCCACACTGTGAGGATGGATGTCAGCTCTCCCTGACTCTGGAGGTCACCATTAGGCCTCTAGGGGTCGGGGCCATGGCTACACTAACAAAACAGAGTTAAATGGTTTGAGGAAATACAGTATCTCACAAAAGTGAGTACACCCTTCACATTTTTGGAAATATTTTATTATATCTTTTCATATGAAAGAACAAATAACACTTTGCACTTCTTCACCAAAGAAATTACACTTTGCTACAATGTAAAGTAGTGAATGTACAGCTTGTATAACAGTGTAAACTTGCTGTCCCCTCAAAATAACTCAACACACAGCCATTAATGCCTAAACCGCTGGCAAGAAAAGTGAGTACACCCCTAAGTTAAAATGTCCAAATTGGGCCCAATTAGCTATTTTCCCTCCCCCCTGTGATGTGACTTGTTAGTGTTACAAGGTCTCAGGTGTGAATTGTTAGCAGGTGTGTTAAATTTGGTGTTATTGCTCTCACTTTCGCATACTGGTCACTGGAAGTTCAACATGGCACCTCATGACAAATAACTCTCTGAAAATCTGAAAAAAAGAATTGTTGCTCTACATAAAGATGGCCTAGGCTATAAGAAGATTGCCAAGACCCTGAAACTGAGGTGCAGCACGGTGGCCAAGACCATACAGTGGTTTAACGAGACAGGTTCCACTCAGAACAGGCCTCGCCATGGTCAACCAAAGAAGTTGAGTGCATGTGCTCAGCATCATAGCCAGAGATTGTCTTTGGGAAATAGACATATGAGTGCTGCCAACATTGCTGCAGAGGTTGAAGGGGTGGGGGGGGGGTCAGCCTGTCA
>BLSH010137389.1:80034-103515 GCA_018402905.1 Glandirana rugosa
CCCCCCCCCCCCCCCCCCCCCCCCCCCCCCCCCCCCCCCCCCCCCCCCCCCCCCCCCCCCCCCCCCCCCCCCCCCCCCCCCCCCCCCCCCCCCCAGCCTGTCAGTGCTCAATCCATACGTGGCACACTGCATTTAATTGGTCTGCATGGCTGTCATCCCCGAAGGAAGCCTATTCTAAAGATGATGCACAAGAAAGCCCGCAAACAGTTTGCTGAAGACAAGCAGACTAAGGACACGGATTACTGGAACCATGTCTGATGAGATCAAGATAAACTCATTTGGTTCAGATGGGGTCAAGCGTGTGAGCGGCAGCCAGGTGAGGAGTATAAAGACAAGTGTGTCTTGCCTACAGTCAAACATGGTGGTTGGAGTGTCATGGTCTGGGGCTGCATGAGTGCTGTCGGCACTGGGGAGCTACAGTTCATTGAGGAAACCATGAATGCCAACATGTACTGTGACATACTGGAGCAGAGCATGATCCCCTCCCTTCGGAGACTGGGCCGCAGGGCAGTATTCCAATATGATAACGACCCCAAAAACACCTCCAAGGTGACCACTGCCTTGCTAAAGAAGCTGAGGGTAAAGGTGATGGACTGGCCAAGCATGTCTCCAGACATCCTCAAATGGAAGGTAGAGGAGCGTAAGGTCTCTAACATCCACCAGCTCTGTGATGTCGTCACGGAGCAGTGAAAGAGGACTCCAGTGGCAACCTGTGAGGCTCTGGTGAACTCCATGCCCAAGAGGGTTAAGGCAGTGCTGGAAAGTAATGTTGGCTACACAAAATATTGACACTTTTGGACCAATTTGGACATTTTCACTTAGGGGCGTACTCACTTTTGTTGCCAGAGGTTTAGACATCAATGGCTGTGGTTTGAGTTATTTTCAGGGGACTACAAATTTACACTGTTACAAGCTGTACACTCACTACTTTACATTGTAGCAAAGTGACATTTTTGCAGTGTTGTCACATGAAGCGATATAATAAAATATTTACAAAAATGTGAGGGGTATACTCACTTTTGTGAGATACTGTATGTGCCCTCTACCATGTGACAGTGATTGGGCCTGAGCAGCAAATCACCAGACCCAAACACTGTTACATGATGTCACCCCCCCCCCCTTCCTCCATCAAAGCTTTGACACCAAGAGACACCAGAGCTAAGAAAGGCTGGGATATTCCAGTGTAGTGTCAGCAAGCAAGTGTGGCTTAGTAAGTATCAAAGGGTGCCGGGGTGACATTGTCTCTTTAAGGAGTTGGAATGCAATGTGTAGATGCTATTCAGTGCATTTGTAAAAAAAAACGCACATTTATCTTTACATTTTGCACTGTTGCAGGTATTGTCAAAGGAAGGTAACAAAGGGAAACAGGAACTACAGTGACTGCAAAGAGCCAAATCCCAACCCATGTTCATTTCAAGATGACACAAAACAAACTCCTCAGAGTTCAATATACCTTATAAACACCTAGATTATAAACTAAAAGGATACTCATCAAGAAAGCATTTCCTTTGAGGCTGGTTTCACACTGATGTGGTCTGCAGCATCACATGTCATTTGTACAGGAAGTGCACCGGATTCCTGAACAAATGACACGTGAATTCAGTGCGGTGCGAATTGAGCCATAAATTATGGCACCAAAAACATGCAGGGCCCTTTTTTTTTTTTGTCCACACTGAAATCAGATTGCATGGGTGTGCAGATTTATGTGATCTGATTCCATCCAATTACCCAGTTGGCACTGCGTTCTGCGAACCGATTTCGGGGTGTCATTAACTTTATATTGATACCGGTTCTCAGAGCACCGTGTGAACTGCCTGTGATTTTAATGCGTTTCCAGCACCGCACCATTGTGAACAGGCCCTGAAAGTCCTTAGCTTACAGTTGAAGCATTGTTTGTATTTTAAACAATTTTCCCGCTGTTGCTAAAAAATACCCACCCTATGCAGCCAATTTAAAATCTATATACAGTCAGGTCCATAAATATTGGGACATCAACACAATTGTAATCTTTTTGGCACTGTACACCACCACAATGGATTTAAAATTAAACAAACAAGATATGCTATAACTGCAGACTTTCAGCTTTAATTTGAAGGTATTTACATCCAAACAGGTTAACGGTGTAGGAATTACAACAGTTTGTATATGTGCCTCCCACTTTTTAAGGGACCAAAAGTAATGGGACAGATTAACAATCATAAATCAAACTTTCACTTTTTAATACTTGGTTGCAAATCCTTGGTTGCAAGTCAATTACAGCCTGAAGTCTGGAACGCATAGACATCACCAGACGCTGGGTTTCACCCCTGGTGATGCTCTTTCAGGCCTATACTGCAACTGTCTTCAGTTCCTGCTTGTTTTTGGGGCATTTTCCCTTCAGTTTTGTCTTCAGCAAGTGAAATGCATGCTCAATCAGATTCAAGTCAGGTGACTGACTTGGCCATTGCATAACATTTCACTTCTTTCCCTTAAAAAACTCTTTGGTTGCTTTTGCAGTATGCTTTGGGGCATTGTCCATCTGCACTGTGAAGTGCCGTCCAATGAGTTCTGAAGCATTTGGCTGAATATGAGCAGATAATATTGCCCAAAACACTTCAGAATTCATCCTGCTGCTTTTGTCAACAGTCACATCATCAATAAATACAAGAGAACTAGTTCAATTGGCAGCCATACGTGCCCACGTCATGACACTACCACCACCATGCTTCACTGATGAGGTGGTATGCTTTGGATCATGAGCAGTTCCTTTCCTTCCCCATACTCTTCTCTTCCCATCACTCTGGTACAAGTTGATCTTGGTCTCATCTGTCCATAGGATGTTGTTCCAGAACTGTGAAGGCTTTTTTAGATGTTGTTTGGCAAACTCTAATCTGGCCTTCCTGTTTTTGAGGCTCACCGATGGTTTACATCTTGTGGTGAACCCTCTGTATTCACTCTGGTGAAGTTTTCTCTTGATTATTGACCTTGACACACATACACCTACCTCCTGGAGAGTGTTCTTGATCTGGCCAACTGTTGTAAAGGGTGTTTTCTTCACTAGGGAAAGAATTCTTCTGTCATCCACCACAGTTTTTTTCCATGGTCTTCCGGGTCTTTCGGTGTTGCTGAGCTCACCGGTGCGTTCTTTCTTTTTAAGGATGTTCCAAACAGTTGATTTGGCCACACCTAATGTTTTTGCTATCTCTCTGATGGGTTTGTTTTGTTTTTCAGCCTAATGATGGCTTGCTTCACTGATAGTGACAGCTCTTTGGATCTCATATTGAGAGTTGACAGCAAAAGATTCCAAATGCAAATAGCACACTTGAAATGAACTCTGGACCTTTTATCTGCTCCATGTAAATGGGATAATGAGGGAATAACACACACCTGGTAGTGGAACAGCTGAGCAGCTAATTGTCCCATTACTTTTGGTCCCTTAAAAAGTGGGAGGCACATATACAAACTGTTGTAATTCCTACATCATTCACCTGATTTGGATGTAAATACCCTCAAATTAAAGCTGAAAGTCTGCAGTTAAAGCACATCTTGTTTGTTTTATATGAAATCCATTGTGGTTGTGTATAGAGCCAAAAAGATTAGAATTGTGTCGATGTCCCAATATTTATGGACCTGACTGTAAAAACAACTGCACAATGAACATAATGTCAAGTCAAATATGTTCTGAGATATAAACAATGCCATTGTAGTATTGACATTTAGAATTCTAAAGGTATTGCATTGTAATTAAAGCCTTAAATATAGGCTTTGATTCAAATAGTTGGTAGGGAATCATGTCTACTTAATAATACGTTTTGCCTACGCACAACTGCATGTTTATTTGATGTGTCAGCAAGCAATATGTTAGACTATGTGTTGCAGTTTTAGATTTTATTTTCCACTTTTGGCAATAGCTAACGGTACTCTGTTGATAACTAGCAAAAGCAAAGGTGCACCTCTGACAGTATGCCAGGGATTTATTTTTTGTTTATTGTATTGCTGTGTTCTATTACATCTTTCCTTTTGCTAGTTATAAACTGATCTAGGCAGCTGCCATTTTTACTTTCTTATGCATGCAGGAATTTTTTTAGAAGATCTCTACACTTGAGTTTCTGGGTTTGTACACCTACTGTGGCCATTAAGAGGGAACCCCATGTATCCTGCTGATTGTTAAACTTTTGGTTAAGCTGACCATTTAAAATTATAAAATTGTGGTTCGCCTCTACCATGGTAGCAGTGCTAGATTTATAAGGGGCAAAAGGGGCAATTCCCCTCAAAACTTCAGTAGTGTGCCGTAGGGGGAAATGTCCAGTGAGCAATCTTTACCAAGCTCTGTTCATGTCTCACTCCATCTTAACAGGCAGTTTTATTGTTCCAAAATCATCTCCTAGTGCTATAGGGAGAGGTTCCTGCTGGTGCTGTGAGGGACAGATTATTGTTCTAAAATCATCTCCTACTGCTATAGGGAGAGGTTCCTGCTGCTCCTGTGAGGGACAGATTATTGTTGTAAAATCATCTCCTAGTGCTATAGGGAGAGGTTCCTGCTGCACCTGTGAGGGACAGATTATTGTTCTAAAATCATCTCCTAGTGCTATAGGGAGAGGTTCCTGCTGCTCCTGTGAGGGACAGATTATTGTTCTAAAATCATCTCATCATAGTGCTAAAGGGAAAGGCTCTTGCTGCTCCTGTGAGGGACAGATTATTGTTCTAAAATCATATCATACTGGTGTAGGGAGAGGTCCCTGCTGCTGGTGTGAGCGGTGAATCAAGGTCATGCGAGTGACGTGTGCAGTTTGGAGGAAGATTTGGTGGTCGCACAGAGGCACCAGCACAGCAAAAGCGGAAGCAGGTTGCAAAAGCGGAGTGAGCGTCCCCTAGACAGTATGCCTGCTACTACCCACCGCACCCAGGGATCTAGCACATCAAAGGCAGCTCAAAGGCGTTCCCCGGCGTGGCAGTTCCTTAGACAATGTGCTGACGACAAGAGACGAGTGGATTGCACGCTGTGCAATGAGAGCCTGAAGCGAGGCATAAATGTTCTAAACCTGAGCACAACCTGCATGACCAGGCATCTCAATTCAAAGCAAGAGCTGCAATGGAATAAGTACCTCAAAATCCAAGAAAGGTCTCGGCCTCCTCCTGCTTCCTCTTCTGCTGCTGCCTCGGCCTCTTCCTCCACCTCTACAGTGCCAGTGTCACCTGCCCCCCAGCAAACAGACGATGTGACAGCAACGCCACCATGTCCGCCACCGTCCCCAAGCATTTCCACATGGTCCCATGGAAGCTTACAGCTCTCCATCTCCCAAACACTGGAGAGAAAGAGGAAGTACCCCCCTACCCACCCGTGATCCCTGGCCCTGAATGCCAGCATTTCAAAATTCCTGGCCTTTGAAATGCTGTCATTCCATCTGGTGGACACGGACAGTTTGAAAAACCTGATGGCAGTTGCTGTCCCACAGTATGTAGTTCCCAGCCGCCACTACTTTTCCAGGCGAGCCATCCCTTACCTGCACAAACAAGTCGGGGACGAGAACAAGTGTGCACTGCGCAACGCCATCTGTGGCAAGGTCCACATAACCACTGATACGTGGACCAGTAAGCACGGGCAGGGACACTATATCTCGCTAACTGAACACTAGGCAAATGTATTGGCGGGTGGGCCTGAGGAGGCTAGGCATTTGCCGCATGTCCTTCCACCACCGAGGATTGCAGGGCATTTTTCTTTTCCTCCTCTTTGCAGCTCTGGGCCTAGCCGGTTTGACGCACATCCCTTGCCTGGCGCATGTGCTGAATTTGGTGGTGCAGAAATTTCTAAAAATTATATGTCAGAGCTGCTGGAGAAAGTGCGGGCCATTTGTGCATGCTTTCGGCGTTCTCACCCTGCTGCTGCTCGCCTGTCTGCGCTGCAGCGGAACTTCGGCCTTCCCGCTCACTGCCTCCTATGCGACGTGCCCACAAGGTGGAACTCCACCTTGCAAATGCTGGAGAGACTGTGCGAGCAGTAGCAGGCAATAGGGACGTTTCAGCTGCAGCATGCACGGGTCAGTCGCTCTGCGGAACAGCCCCACTTCACCACCAACGAGTGGGCCTCCATGCGAGACCTGTGTACCATATTGCAGTGTTTCGAATACTCCACCAACATGGCCAGTGCCGATGACGCTGTTCTCAGCGTTATTATGCCACTTCTATGTCTCCTTGAAAAAACACTTTGGGCGATGATGGAAGAGGATGTGGCACAGGAGGAAGAGGGGTCCTGTCCACAGTTATCGGGCCAGTCATTCACAAGTGGCTCGGAGGGTGGGTTCCTGCACCAGCATAGGCCAGGTAAAAAATGTTCAAGCCAGGGCACAGTTCTGGAGGAATAGGAGGACAAGGAAGATGATGACGAGGAAGAACCGTGTTCACAGCAGGGTGGCACCCAACGCAGCTCGTGGGCATCACTGGAGCGTGGCTGGAGGGATACGGAGGACACAGATAATACACCTCCCGCATCTTCCGATCACGCTCCAGTGAGGGAATTAAGGATGGCACATTGTCCTTGTAACGGGGATCAAGCAGGGTGGCCACCCAGTAATCAGGACAAGTTAAAATGTGGGCAACTCGACTGTCATTGAGCAGGCACTGCAGCATGTAGTCGCTCATGTGTGCCAGGCTGCCCAGAGGCAAAGACAAGCTGTCCTCTATGGGAGGTGTATTATCTGTGTTCTCCGTATCCCCCTAGCCACGCTCCAGTGATGCCCAGGAGCTGCGTTGCGTGCCACCCTGCTGTGAACATGGTTCCTCCTCCTCAACATCCTCGTCCTCATCCTCCAGAACTGTGCCCTGGCTTGAAAATTTTTTACCTGGCCTATGCTGGTACAGGAACCCACCCTTCGAGCCACTTGTGAATGACTGGCCTGATAACTGTGGAAATGACCCCTCTTCCTCTTCCTCCTGCGACACATCCTCTTCCATCTTCGCCCGAAGTGTTTTTTTCAAGGAGACCTAGAAGTGGGATAGTAATGCTGAGAATAGCGTCATCGGCACTGGCCATGTTGGTGGAGTACTCGAAACACTACAATATGGTACACAGGTCTCACATGGAGGCCCACTCGTTGGTGGTGAAGTGGTGCTGTTCCACAGAGCGACTGACCCGTGCGTGCTGCAGCTGAAACGTCCCTATTGCCTGCTGCTGCTCGCACAGTCTCTCCAGCATTTGCAAGGTGGAGTTCCACCTTGTGGGCACGTCGCATAGGAGGCGGTAAGCGGGAAGGCCGAAATTCTGCTGCAGAGCAGAAAGGCGAGCAGCAACAGTGTGAGAATGCCGAAAGCACGCACAGAGGGTCCGCACTTTCTGCAGCAGCTCTGACATATCTGGGTAGTTTTTTAGAAATTTCTGCAACCAAATTAAACCTATGCGCCAGGCAAGGGATGTGCGTCAAACCGGCTAGGCCCAGGGCTGCTACGAGATTTCGCCCATTATAACACACCACCAGGCCGGGCTTGAGGCTCAGTGGCAACAACCACTGATCGGTCTGCTGTTCAATGCCTGTCCACAGCTACTGCGCAGTGTGGGGTTTATCCCCTAAACATATCAGTTTTAAAACAGCCTGCTGTTGCATTTAGATGCCTGGTCATGGAGGTTGTAGTGCATTAAGGAGATGTTCCTGTCTGTGCTGTGAGGGAGACATTAGCATTCAGAACCATCTTATAGTGCATTAGGGAGACGTGTTGGTGCTCTCAGGGAGAGATTATCATTCTAAAACCATCTACTACTGCATTAGGGAGATGTTCCTGTTGGTGCTCTGAGGGAGAGATTATCATTCTAAAACCATCTACTACTGCATTAGGGACAGGTTCCTGTTTGTGCTCTGAGGGAAAGATTATCATTCTAAAACCATCTACTACTGCATTAGGGACAGGTTCCTCCTGTTGGTGCTCTGAGGGAGAGATTATCATTCTAAAACCATCTACTACTGCATTAGGGACAGGTTCCTGTTGGTGCTCTGAGGGAGAGATTTTCATTCTAAAACCATCTACTACTGCATTAGGGACAGGTTCCTGTTGGTGCTCTGAGGGAGAGATTATCGTTTTAATACCATCTACTACTGAATTAGGGAGAGGTTCCTGTTTGTGCTCTGAGGGAGAGGTTATCGTTCTAAAACCATCTACTACTGCATTAGGGAGAGGTTCCTGTTGGTGCACTGAGGGAGAGTTTATCGTTCTAAAACCATCTACTACTGCATTAGGGATAGGTTCCTGTTGGTGCTCTGAGGGAGAGATTATCATTCTAAAACCATCTACTACTGCATTAAGGACAGGTTCCTGCTGGTGCTCTGAGGGAGAGGTTATCATTCTAAAACCATCTACTACTGCATTAGGGACAGGTTCCTGTTTGTGCTCTGAGGGAAATATTATCGTTCTAAAACCATCTACTACTGCATTAGCAAAAACAAGATGCAGTGGTGTGACTGCAAATACCTTAACCAATGAAGGATAGACCTGTAACCCGTACAGGTGGGACATAATGTAGAGCCAAAAAAAGTAGCAAAGAAGCAATCCCAAGGGAGGGATAAAGTGGCTATAATACGTCCCTATTGTAAAAAGGTCGGTACATAAACAATTGAATAAGTTTATTATATTACAGAGCCTAAAATTACAATAAAAAAAGAGCCCTCACACGGTGAGGTGCTCAGTCATTGCCATACAAAAAGGGAAACACATAACAATAGAACCACGGACTGACATACAAATGACTGACAATACAGATAAAGTGACGTCCGGACGCCGAAAGGACTAAAATACCCAGACCACCTTATGGGAGAGAAACCATCTCCCTAAGGGGCATGAGGTGGTACCAGTTATCTCAGTGCCTCTACTGTGTAGCATCAGCCACAATGTGCTGATGGGACCCCATCAGGGGTGTATAGTGCCAACGTAACCTTTGTGCACAACACAGCTGTGGTTCTGGAGGGAGGACCAAGTGAAAAAAGACTGACAGATTGGATGGCTGTGCTAGTCCAGTCCCGATGATGTGCCCCTAGGTCACAGGAATGCGTGAGGTGAGTGTATAGCTCCTGTGTACGGGTGGGGGTCCCGTGTTGAAAGAGTAAGTTTCATCAGATTGTACGAATATATGCTCAGGGTAAAGCGACTCTATTGTGCTGTGGCCTGGGTAGTCTTGGTAGATTATGTATCTCCACCTGTTCAATTGCAGACCAAAGCGAAAACTCTGGAAGTCAATGGGGACTACATAAGATGAGGGGCTGGTGATAAGAGTATGATCTCAGGAGACCAGGACCCGAAGTGTGTGAATCCCGGTGTCACATTCAGGATGGATGTAAGTGAGGAGGTCTTCCTAACCCAGGACAATGCGGGTCTATTCCATGGTATAATATCTACTCCTCTACATCTTACTACAGCTTGGACAGCAGCAGCAGCCACATAAAAAGAGTCCGTGAACCTGTGGTTGGTTCAGTCTTGTGGGGAGGGAGCATCACCTGGGATGCAGAGCCTAGGAGGGTTATGGTGTGTCCCAGAGTGTGGAGGCAGTCTTCTATAAGGACATTGTGATGTATCACATAGATAGTTCAGATGGACATGGCGGTCACCCGCTCACCTTCTCCATATGTCTCACTCCTCCTCCGCTGCATTAGCTGTGTGCTGTAAGTCCCGGATCATATTCCTCTTCTAGCGGTGCCTTTTGCCGTGTGTCTCCTGTCCTACTTCCGCATCCAAGGCACTGATCGGGGTCATGGGCGGAGATGACGTCAACGCGTTTCGCAACGGAAGTACGTAGCTTCGTCTGGACGTCTGGGGGAGTGTGTACAGGGGCTTCTTATCGCTGGTCTCCACCCCGTAACACTCCGCCCCTTCAGCATATATTTACATTCGAAAGCTGATCACTTTCGTGTCTCCTATGGTGATGTTCACATAACATCCAACCATGTTGATGGAGGTTCAATTAGTAATTTTTGGCTCATGGGACTGAATATGGTCAATATTTTAGGTTTTTTTAGACGATGTCTCATTGGTCTATCAAGATTGAACTTTTGGAACATTGATAGAGATTTCAGTTCGATATTGGCATCATATTGTTACTAATCGATGAACAGACTTATTATGGATAATACAGTGCACATGATGGGGGGGGCTGGGATTGGAGGGGACCATATATCTTAATATGTGGGTACTTGCCTACTAAGGTACTCGTAGACCTAATGATAGGTGGAACTATCAGACGGACCATGTTATCTGTATTACCCTCTGTCTAGGGGATGGTTCGCTTGAGGCATAGATATGTGCCCGTATACATTAAGGGCATAGCTCTTAATATGAGTGGCTAGATATTAGCCATTCAAAAGGGTATCTTACTGGAGCAGAAAGACTTGTAGATTGAATTCTGTGCTCAATCCTATCGGCGCCAACGAATTTAAGTTGTCTATCGACCCTTTTTCCTTCTGCATCAGTACTGTGTCAATGTACCCTCTTCAGGGAGACATTTTGAGAGTATATATTATCTTCACTCTCATCCCTTCTATATTGCCCTCATGATGGTTTGCAAAATGTCTCGCTAGTGGTTTTTCGGGATCCTTCTCCCTAATCTCTCTCATATGCTCTCCAATCCATACCCTCAACTGTCTTTTCGTTTTCCCTATATAGATTTAATCACAGGGGCAGGTAAGCATGTATACCACTCTATTGGTGGCACAATTGACCAAGTTCTTTATACAGAATTGTTTTTTGTGGCTCTAGTCCCAGAACGTGTCAGTCCTTTCTACATAGGGACAAATCTGGCAATGGCCACAGGGAAACATTCCTTTGGATCGAGGGAAGTTGGACAACCACGTATTGTCAGGAGACTTAGTATATTCTGATCTAGTTAGTATGTCACCCAAATTTTTGGCTCTTCTGACTACCATATTTGGTCTCGGGCCTACTATCGTGTCCATTCCAGGCGTATTCGTTAAGATGTCCCAGTTTTTTCGAAGGACCTCCCTGACTTGGTCCCATTGTCCACCAAATTGATGTGGACCACCGGTGGCATAACCATTTTGTCTCCTAGGTTTGGGCTCCAGTAGAGTTTCTATTTTCATCATAGCTGCCTTTCTTTTAGCCCTCCTCAGTTGACTATGTGTGTAGCCTCTCTCTCTAAATCTTTTATACAGATCCATTGATTCCTTTTTATAGGTTTTTGCACTTGAGCAGTTCCTTTTAATGCATAGAAACTGTCCAATGGGGATACTATCTTTTTGCCACTTGGGATGATGGCTCTCTGCTCTCAGTAATGTGTTTGCTGATGTCTCCTTTCTAAACGTGCGGGTAGCCAAAGAAGACCCTTCAATACTTATTCGCAGGTCCAGGAAGGAGATCTCTTGCCTGTCATAGGTGTATGTTAATCTGATGTTTCTGTCGTTAACATTGAGGAGGTTGACAAATTCAGCTAGGCCCTCTTCCCTCCCCTTCCATACCATGAACACATCGTCGATGTACCTTAACCACGTCTGGACTTTTTTCATAGTTGGGCATTTTAATTGACCTAAAATAGATATTACATGGTCTCCTGATGGTATTTTCAGCTTCATCCAGCTCCCCGTTTTCCTCAAGTAATGAGTTGAGGATGTCCAATGCCTCCAACTCATCCTCACCCATATCTGTTTTCTCCATCGCTGTCTTACCTGGGACTTTCTCCCTGGAAAACAGCAATCTCAGATAGACTTTTCTGGCAAATAGGACTATGTCTTTGAAGACCGTAAATTCATCCATTTTGCAGTGGGTGAGAAGGACATTCCCTTTTGTAGGAGTTTAATATGTCTTTGTTCAAGTGGGAAACTGGAGAGGTTAATGACCTTCATGTCCAGGTTGGGATTCAAATCTACTATTTTCTCCTTAGGGGTTTTTGACTCCTTGTTGTTCTTGTCTCCTCTACTTTCCTTATATTTGATTGCTTTTGTTTTTGATTTTTTTTTACTACTGCATTAGGGAGAGGTTCCTGTTGGTGCTCTGAGGGAGAGTTTATCGTTCTAAAACCATCTACTACTGCATTAGGGAGAGGTTCATGTTGGTGCTCTGAGGGAGAGTTTATCGTTCTAAAACCATCTACTACTGCATTAGGGAGAGGTTCCTGTTGGTGCTCTGAGGGAGAGTTTATCGTTCTAAAACCATCTCCTACTGCATTAGGGAGAGGTTCCTGTTGGTGCTCTTTAAGGAGAGTTTATCGTTATACTACTGCATTAGGCAGGAACCTCTCCCTAATGCATCTACTACTGCATTAGGGAGAGGTTCCTGTTGGTGCTCTGAGGGAGAGTTTATCGTTCTAAAACCATATACTACTGCATTAGGGAGAGGTTCCTGTCGGTGATGTGAGGGGGAGATTATTGTTCTAAAATCATCTCATACTGCAGTAGGGACAGGTTCCTGTCGGTGCTGTGAAAGACAGATTATCGATCGTTCTAAAATCATCTCATACTGGTGTAGGGAGAGGTTCCTGCTGCTGGTGTGAGCAGTGCATTTCTTGCACAAAATTAAAAAGTGCATCTACAATTTTCTTTTAAAAAAAAAAAATAATAATTTTTTATTCTTTTTTTAGTATTAATAAATAGTGCTACATAGTACATTTGTGTCCAGAATGAGGAGAGCGTCAAATAAGGGACATGGTGGTGGTCGTGGTGCTTCTGGTGCTGCTGGTGTTGGTGGTGTTGCTGAAGCTCCTGTTGCAAGGAAAGGACGTGGCCGATCTGTGCCAGCTACATGCACAAGTGAAACACCTCCCTCAGGTAGCCGACAGAACCTTCAACGTTATATGGTAGGCCCGAATGGTGCTCAACGAATGGTGAGGCCAGAACAAGTACAGGCGATCATAGATTGGGCCTCCAGTTCCTTCACATTGTCTCCCACCCGGTCCCTTGATGAAAGCTCAGAGTTGGCACCTGAACCCCATGGCCATCTGTCTTTCACCTCAGCCCCTTGTAAATCAGCCAAGCAGTCTGAGCCCCAAGTCATGCAGCAGTCTCTTATGCTTTTTGATGACTCTGCTGGTGTGCTTTCCGTGGGCCATCCACATAGCCCTGCCCCAGAAGTGGAAGACATTGTGGGACAGCCACCGCCATCAGGTTTTTAAAACTGTCTGTGTCCACCAGACGGAATGACAGCATTTCAAAGGCCAGAAATTTTAAAATTCTGGCATTCAGGGCCAGGGAACGCGGGTGGGTAGGGGGTACTTCCTCTTTCTCTCCAGTGTTTGGGAGATGGAGAGCTGTAAGCTTCCATGGGACTGTGTGGAAATGCTTGGGGATGGTGGGGGACATGGTGGCATTGCTGTCACATGGTCTGTTTGCTGGGTGGCAGGCGACACTGACACTGTAGAGGTGAAGGAAGAGGCCGAGGCAGCAGCAGAAGAGGAAGCAGGAGGATACCGAGACCTTTCTTGGATTTTGAGGTACTCCACTGCAGCAAGTGCTTTGCATTTAGATGCCTGGTCATGGAGGTTGTGCTCAGGTTTAGAACATTTGTGCCTTGCCTCAGCCTCTCATTGCACAGTGTGCAAACCCCTTGTGTCTTGTAGTCAGCACATTGTCTGAAGAACTGCCACGCCGGGGAACGCCTTTGAGCTGCCTTTGGTGTGCTAGGTCCCTGGGTAGTGGGTAGTAACAGGCATACTGTCTAGGGGATGCTCGCTCCTCTTTTGCAACCTGCTTCCTCTTTTGCTGTGCTGTTGCCTCTGTGCGACCACCACCTCTTCCTCCACACTGCATACGTCACTTGCATGACCTTCATTCCATGTGGGGTCTAGGACCTCATCATCCTCCACATCATCTTCCACCCACCCTTCACCACTACCCTCCTTGACAGTCTGCACTCTGAGGAAAGCCACAGCAGTTGGCACCTGTGTTTCGTCATCATCAGAGATGTGCTGCAGTGGTGTTTCCATGTCCTCATCCTGCAACAGAAGTGGTTGGGCATCGGTGCACTCAATGTCTTTCACTTCTGGTGCAGGGCTATGTGGATGGCCCACGGAAAGCACACCAGCAAAGTCATCAATAAACATAAGAGACTGCTGCATGACTTGGGGCTCAGACTGCTTGGCTGATTTACAAGGGGCTGAGGTGAAAGACAGATGGCCATGGGGTTTAGGTGCCAACTCTGAGCTTTCATCAAGGGACCGGGTGGGAGACAATGTGAAGGAACTGGAGGCATTGTCAGCCACCCAATCTACTAGCGCCTGTACTTGTTCTGGCCTCACCATTCTTTGAGCGGCATTCACGCCTACCATATAACATTGAAGGTTCTGTCGGCTACTCACACCTGAGGAAGGTGTTTCACTTGTGCAGGTAGCTGGCACAAAGTCGACCACGTCCTCTCCTTGCAACAGGAACTTCACCAACACCAGCAGCACCACGACCACGTCCCTTATTTGATGCTCTCCTCATTCTGGACGCAAATGTACTATGAAGCACTATTTATTAATAATAAAAAAAAAAAGAAAAGAAATTATTATTCTTTTTTTTTTTATCTCGTTAAAGTGTTTTTATTGTTTTTGAAAAGCATATCACATAGTATAAGCACAGAAGACATAACATCAAATAATATTGACATTTTCTGTGTTTGCAACCTCATTGTTACTATCTTATTGAGTTAATTTCTCAATCAACGGATATAATATAGAAACACATGTAACAAACGGGTTTGATATGTGTACTGGGTAAACACCCCAACTAGCTTGACTTGTATTAATAGATACAGTAAATCGCAGCATGTCTGTCTTCTGTACATTTTCTACTAACAAAAGCTAAATAGAAGGTTGCTTCTAACAATGAGCAGATTAGAAATGCAGTATCAACCTTTAAATAGAGGTTTAGTGCAGCACTGGGCGGATATGGATAACACAACACCCAAGAACCTGAAGAAAAGGACCGTCATAGGATAGAGGTTCAACCGACATTAAAAGTCCTAGATATGGACATAACTTGGAGGGTTACTGAGGGCTGCACAAAACCAATAATGGTTGAGGAGGATCAATCATACTGAGGACTTGCCGACATGACTCGCTGGAGGTCAATAGAAGCTCAATATGCACGCTAGCAATCTGTAATTAAAAGGTCTACGACAATCCCAGACACCCCAATTGGGTGCACATCTGTGTCTAGGAGGAAGACCATTAAAAGTTAGTTGTGGATGCGATAGCTTTTAGCGAAGAGTAGCATTAACCTTCTCAGTGAGACAAGGGTTGATAACCCCTGTAGACGTCTCCTCACTCAGTATCCAATAGCAATTCATGGTGTAATACACTCGTCGAGCCAAGAAGGTAAATAACAAGAAAATAGAAAAAGAAAGAGAGGATATAGAACAGAGAGAGAGTGAGGAAGAAGGGGTTAGGGAGCGGTCCGGGGGAGGTGGTGGTCCAACGGGGGGTGTCCCTGCTACCAATGTTGTGTCTGCATGGGGACCCAGGGTGTAAGTCACCATGGCAGAAGGACACTAAGGTCAAAGTCTGCTGGAAGACAGTGGGATATCCATGGGTTCCAGATTAGATCGAACCTGGAATCCTGCTCTTTCTCAGCTGCTTATATTTTTGAGTGGATCATGAAGTTTGTCATTCTATGCTTAGCCTCCGCCACATGCAATCCGGGCATTTTCCAAGCTTTGGCGATTGTTTGTTTGGCCGCCGTAAAAAGTTGAACGAGAAGTCTAAACTGTTTATACGATATAGAATCGGGTTTCAGGTTTAGTAGAACCGTGGATGGTTCTAGGGGGATAGGGAAGCCGAACATTCGGGAGGCTAGATCAAAAATATCTTCCCAGAACTTTTGTGCAATCGGGCAAGACCACCAAATATGGAAATGGGTGCCAGGGTCTGAACATCCTCTAAAGCATGTAGCTGGATAGGTAGGTACGAATTTAGCTATGCATGCTGGGACTAAATACCATCTAGTTAAAACCTTGTAATTGGTCTCAATCGCATGTGTGTTTATATGAAGAAGATTTAGTGGCAGACCATACCGACGCCCAATCCGCAGCGTCGAATGATCGCCGCAAATCCTTCTCCCATTTCTGTATGTAGGGTGGTTTGTTTGCATTTGAGGAGATCAAGATATTATTATTATTATACAGGATTTATATAGCGCCAACAATTTACGCAGTGCTTTACAACTTGAGGGTAGACAGTACAAATACAATACACTTAAATACAGTAGGAATTAGAGGGTCCTGCTCGTTAGAGCTTACAATCTAAAAGGGAAGGTCAAGAGATACAAGAGGTAATAACTGTGGGGGATGTGCTAATAGAGAAGATAAATGTGCAGTTGTTAGGTGGGAGCCAGATAGGCTTCTCTGAAGAGATAGGTTTTCAGGAACTTTTCCCTATAGCACTATGAGATGATTTGAGAACAGTAATCTGTCCCTCAAAGCAGCAGCAGGAACGTCTCCCTATAGCACTATGAGATTATTTTAGAATAATAATCTGTCCATCACAGCAGCTGCAGGAACCTCTCCCTATAGCACTATGAGATGATTTTGGAACAGTAATCTGTCCATCACACTGGCGGCAGGAATCTCTAACTATAGCAGTATGATATGATTTTAGAACACCAATCTGTCCCTCACACCTGCAACAGGAACCTCTCACTATACCGGTATGAGATGATTTTAGAACAATAATCTGTCACTCACAGCAACAGCAGGAACCTCACACTATAGCGCTATGAGATTTTAGAACAATAATCTGCCCCTCACAGCAGAAGCAGGAACCTCTCCCTACAGCACTATGAGATGATTTGAGAACAATAATCTGTCCCTCACAGCAGCAGCAGGAACCTATCCCTATAGCACTATGAGATGATTTTAGAACAGTAATCTGTCCCTCAAAGCAGCAGCAGGAACCTCTCCCTATAGCAATATGAGATGATTTTAGAACAATAATCTGTCCCTCACAGTAGCTGCAGGAACCTCTCCCTATAGCACTATGAGATGATTTTAGAACAATAATCGGTTCCTCACACCAGCAGCAGGAAACCCCCCATAGCACTATGAGATGATTTTAGAACAGTAATCTGTCTCTCACAGCAGCAGGAACCTCTCCCTATAGAACTATGAGATGATTTTAGAACAATAATCTGTCCCTCACACCAGCAGCAGGAACCTCTCCCTATGGCACTATGAGATGATTTTTGAACACTAATCTGTCCCTCACACCAGCAGCAGGAACCTCTCCCTATAGCACTATGAGATGGTTTGAGAACAGTAATCTGTCCCTCAAAGCAGCAGCAGGAACCTCTCCCTGTAGCACTATGAGATGATTTTAGAACAATAATCAGTCCCTCACAGCAGCAGCAGGAACCTCTCACTATAGCACTATGAGATGATTTTAGAACAATAATCTGTCCCTCACACCAGCAGCAGGAACCTCTCACTATAGCACTATGAGATAATTTTAGAACAATAATCAGTCCCTCACACCAGCAGCATTAACCTCTCCCTATAGCACTATGAGATTATTTTAGATCAATAATCTGTCCCTCACAGCAGCTGCAGGAACCTCTCCCTATAGCACTATGAGATGATTTTAGAAGAGTAATCTGTCCCTCACACTGGCGGCAGAAATGTCTCCCTATAGCAGTATGATAGAATTTAAGAACAAAAATCTGTCCCTCACACCTGCAGTAGGAACCTCTCTCTGTACCAGTATGAGATGATTTTAGAACAATAATCTGTCACTCACAGCAACAGCAGGAACCTCTCCCTATAGCACTATGAGATTTTAGAACAATAATCTGTCCCTCACACCAGGAACCTTTCCCTAAAGCACTATGAGATGATTTTAGAACATTAATCTGTCCCTCACAGCAGAAGCAGGAACCTCTCCCTATAGCACTATGAGATGATTTTAGAACAATAATCTGTCCCTCACAGCAGCAGCAGGAACCCCTCGTTTTAGCACTATGAGATGATTTTAGAACAGTAATCTGTCCCTCACAGCAGCAGCAGCAGCAACCTCTCCCTATAGCACTATGAGAAGATTTTAGAACAATAATTTGTCCCTCACAGCAACAAGAACCTCTCCCTATAGCACTAAATAGATGATTTTAGAACAATAATCTGTTCCTAACACCAGCAGCAGGAACCTCTTCCTATAGCACTATGAGATGATTTTAGAACAGTAATCTGTCCCTCACAACAGAAGCATGAACCTCTCCCTATAGCACAATGAAATGATTTTAGTACAATAATCTGTCCCTCACAGCGGCAGCAGCAACTTCTCCCTATAGCACTATGAGAGGATTTTAGAACAATAATTTGTCCCTCACACCAGCTATAGGAACCTCTCCCTATAGCACTAGGAGATCATTTTAGAACAATAATCTGTCCCTCACAGCAGCAGCAAGAACCTCTCCCTATAGCACTATGAGATGATTTTAGAACAATAATCTGTCCCTCACGCCTGCAGCACGAACCTCTCCCTATAGCACTATGAGTTGATTTTAGAACAGTAATCTGCCCCACACAACAGCAGCAGGAACTTCTCCTTATACCACTATGAGATAATTTTAGAACAATAATCTGTCCCTCACAGCAGCAGCAGGAACCTCTCCCTATAGCACAGTGAGATGATTTTATAACAATAATCAGTCCCTCACAGCAGCAGCAGGAACCTCTCACTATAGCACTATGAGATGATTTTAGAACAATAATCTGTCCCTCACACCAGCAGCAGGAACCTCTCACTATAGCACTATGAGATGATTTTAGAACAATAATCAGTCCCTCACACCAGCAGCATTAACCTCTCCCTATAGCACTATGAGATGATTTGAGAACAGTAATCTGTCCCTCACAGCAGCTGCAGGAACTTCTCCCTATAGCA
Organism: Glandirana rugosa; assembly: GCA_018402905.1. Lineage (NCBI taxonomy): Eukaryota > Metazoa > Chordata > Amphibia > Anura > Ranidae > Glandirana > Glandirana rugosa. The sequence goes on from BLSH010137389.1 coordinate 98,849, forward strand.
ATATGAGATAATTTTAGAACAATAATCTGTCCCCTCACAGCAGCTGCAGGAACCTCTCCATATAGCACTATGAGATGATTTTAGAACAATAATCGGTTCCTCACACCAGCAGCAGGAAACCCCCCATAGCACTATGAGATGATTTTAGAACAGTAATCTGTCTCTCACAGCAGCAGGAACCTCTCCCTATAGAACTATGAGATGATTTTAGAACAATAATCTGTCACTCACAGCAACAGCAGGAACATCTCCCTATAGCACTATGAGATTTTAGAACAATAATCTGTCCCTCACACCAGGAACCTTTCCCTATAGCACTACGAGATGATTTTAGAACATTAATCTGTGCCTCACAGCAGAAGCAGGAACCTCTCCCTATAGCACTATGAGATGATTTTAGAACAATAATCTGTCCCTCACAGCAGCAGCAGGAACCCCTCGTTTTAGCACTATGAGATGATTTTAGAACACTAATCTGTCCCTCACAGCAGCAGCAGCAGCAACCTCTCCCTATAGCACTATGAGAAGATTTTAGAACAATAATTTGTCCCTCACAGCAACAAGAACCTCTCCCTATAGCACTAAATAGATGATTTTAGAACAATAATCTGTTCCTAACACCATCAGCAGGAACCTCTTCCTATAGCACTATGAGATGATTTTAAACAGTAATCTGTCCCTCACAGCAGAAGCATGAACCTCTCCCTATAGCACAATGAAATGATTTTAGTACAATAATCTGTCCCTCACAGCAGCAGCAGCAACTTCTCCCTATAGCACTATGAGATGATTTTAGAACAATAATTTGTCCCTCACACCAGCTATAGGAACCTCTCCCTATAGCACTATGAGATAATTTCAGAACAATAATCTGTCCCTCACAGCAGCAGCAGGAACCGCTCCCTATAGCACTATGAGATGATTTTAGAACAATAATCTGTCCCTCACACCTGCAGCACGAACCTTTCAATATAGCACTATGAGTTGATTTTAGAACAGTAATCTGCCCCACACAGCAGCAGCAGGAACTTCTCCTTATAGCACTATGAGATAATTTTAGAACAATAATCTGTTCCTCACAGCAGCAGCAGGAACCTCTCCTTATAGCACAGTGAGATGATTTTAGAACAATAATCAATCCCTCACACCAGCAGCAGGAACCTCTCACTATAGCACTATGAGATGATTTGAGAACAGTAATCTGTCCCTCACAGCAGCAGCAGGAACCTCTCCCTATAGCACTATGAGATGATTTTAGAACAATAATCTGTCCCTCACAGCAGCTGCAGGAACTTCTCCCTATAGCACTATGAGATGATTTTAGAACAGTAATCTGTCCCTCACACTGGCGGCAGGAATGTCTCCCTATAGCAGTATGACATAAGTTAAGAATAAAAATCTGTCCCTCACACCTGCAGTAGGAACCTCTCCCTGTACCAGTATGAGATGATTTTAGAACAATAATCTGTCACTCACAGCAACAGCAGGAACCTCTCCCTATAGCACTATGAGATTTTAGAACAATAATCTGTCCCTCACACCAGGAACCTTTCCCTATAGCAGTATGAGATGATTTTAGAACATTAATCTGTCCCTCACAGCAGAAGCAGGAACCTCTCCCTATAGCACTATGAGATGATTTAAGAACAATAATCTGTCCCTCACAGCAGCAGCAGGAACCCCTCGTTTTAGCACTATGAGATGATTTTAGAACAGTAATCTGTCCCTCACAGCAGCAGCAGCAACCTCTCCCTATAGCACTATGAGAAGATTTTAGAACAATAATTTGTCCCTCACAGCAACAAGAACCTCTCCCTATAGCACTAAATAGATGATTTTAGTACAATAATCTGTCCCTCACAGCAGCAGCAGCAACTTCTCCCTATAGCACTATGAGATGATTTTAGAACAATAATTTATCCGTCACACCAGCTATAGGAACCTCTCCCTATAGCACTAGGAGATGATTTTAGAACAATAATCTGTCCCTCACAGCAGCAGCAGGAACCTCTCCTTATAGCACTATGAGATGATTTTAGAAAAATAATCTGTCCCTCACACCTGCAGCACGAACCTCTCCCTATAGCACTATGAGTTGATTTTAGAACAGTAATCTGCCCCACACAGCAGCAGCAGGTACTTCTCCTTATAGCACTATGAGATAATTTTAGAACAATAATCTGTCCCTTACAGCAGCAGCAGGAACCTCTCCCTATAGCACAGTGAGATGATTTTAGAACAATAATCAGTCCATCACAGCAGAAGCAGGAACCTCTCACTATAGCACTATGAGATGATTTTAGAACAATAATCTGTCCCTCACACCAGCAGCAGGAACCTCTCACTATAGCACTATGAGATGATTTTAGAACAATAATCAGTCCCTCACACCAGCAGCATTAACCTCTCCCTATAGCACTGTGAGATAATTTTAGAACAATAATCTGTTCCTCACAGCAGCAGCAGGAACCTCTCCCTATAGCACAGTGAGATGATTTTAGAACAATTATCAATCCCTCACAGCAGCAGCAGGAACCTCTCACTATAGCACTATGAGATGATTTTAGAACAATAATCTGTCCCTCACACCAGCAGCAGGAACCTCTCACTATAGCACTATGAGATGATTTGAGAACAGTAATCTGTCCCTCACAGCAGCAGCAGGAACCTCTCCCTATAGCACTATGAGATGATTTTAGAACAATAATCTGTCCCTCACAGCAGCTGCAGGAACTTCTCCCTATAGCACTATGACATGATTTTAGAACAGTAATCTGTCCCTCACACTGGCGGCAGGAATGTCTCCCTATAGCAGTATGATATAAGTTAAGAATAAAAATCTGTCCCTCACACCTGCAGTAGGAACCTCTCCCTGTACCAGTATGAGATGATTTTAGAACAATAATCTGTCACTCACAGCAACAGCAGGAACCTCTCCCTATAGCACTATGAGATTTTAGAACAATAATCTGTCCCTCACACCAGGAACCTTTCCCTATAGCAGTATGAGATGATTTTAGAACATTAATCTGTCCCTCACAGCAGAAGCAGGAACCTCTCCCTATAGCACTATGAGATGATTTAAGAACAATAATCTGTCCCTTACAGCAGCAGCAGGAACCCCTCGTTTTACCACTATGAGATGATTTTAGAACAGTTATCTGTCCCTCACAGCAGCAGCAGCAACCTCTCCCTATAGCACTATGAGAAGATTTTAGAACAATAATTTGTCCCTCACAGCAACAAGAACCTCTCCCTATAGCACTAAATAGATGATTTTAGAACAATAATCTGTCCCTCACAGCAGCAGCAGGAACCTCTTCCTATAGCACTATGAGATGATTTTAGAACAGTAATCTGTCCCTCACAGCAGAAGCATGAACCTCTCCCTATAGCACAATGAAATGATTTTAGTACAATAATCTGTCCCTCACAGCAGCAGCAGCAACTTCTCCCTATAGCACTATGAGATGATTTTAGAACAATAATTTATCCCTCACACCAGCTGTAGGAACCTCTCCCTATAGCACTAGGAGATGATTTTAGAACAATAAGCTGTCCCTCACAGCAGCAGCAGGAACCTCTCCTTATAGCACTATGAGATGATTTTAGAACAATAATCTGTCCCTCACACCTGCAGCACGAACCTCTCCCTATAGCACTATGAGTTGATTTTAGAACAGTAATCTGCCCCACACAGCAGCAGCAGGAACTTCTCCTTATAGCACTATGAGATAATTTTAGAACAATAATCTGTCCCTTACAGCAGCAGCAGGAACCTCTCCCTACAGCACAATGAGATGATTTTAGAACAATAATCAGTCCCTCACAGCAGCAGCAGGAACCTCTCACTATAGCACTATGAGATGATTTTAGAACAATAATCTGTCCCTCACACCAGCAGCAGGAACCTCTCACTATAGCACTATGAGATGATTTTAGAACAATAATCAGTCCCTCACACCAGCAGCATTAACCTCTCCCTATAGCACTGTGAGATGATTTGAGAACAGTAATCTGTCCCTCACAGCAGCAGCAGGAACCTCTCCCTATAGCACTATGAGATGATTTTAGAACAATAATCTGTCCCTCACAGGCAGCTGCAGGAACTTCTCCCTATAGCACTATGAGATGATTTTAGAACAGTAATCTGTCCCTCACACTGGCGACAGGAATGTCTCCCTATAGCAGTATGATATAATTTAAGAATACAAATCCGTCCCTCACACCTGCAGTAGGAACCTCTCCCTGTACCAGTATGAGATGATTTTAGAACAATAATCTGTCACTCACAGCAACAGCAGGAACCTCTCCCTATAGCACTATGAGATTTTAGAACAATAATCTGTCCCTCACACCAGGAACCTTTCCCTATAGCACTATGAGATGATTTTAGAACAATAATCTGTCCCTCACAGCATCAGCAGGAAACCCTCATTTTAGCACTATGAGATGATTTTAGAACAGTAATCTGTCCCTTACAGCAGCAGCAGCAACCTCTCCCTATAGCACTATGAGAAGATTTTAGAACAATAATTTGTCCCTCACAGCAACAAGAACCTCTCCCTATAGCACTAAATAGATGATTTTAGAACAATAATCTGTTCCTAACACCAGCAGCAGGAACCTCTTCCTATAGCACTATGAGATGATTTTAGAACAGTAAT
>BLSH010137413.1:4649-34151 GCA_018402905.1 Glandirana rugosa
GAACCATACCAAGTCAGTCGTAGGAACTATTACGTAGCCGGAATGGTAAGGAGCTGGGTCCAGCTATGTTCTATTATTTTAATTTGGACCTTTTCTTGTCACTGGTTGCACGAACAGATCTTCTGTAGGGGAACCGTCTTGCTTACTTAAGATCTAAAAATACTAGTCATTCTTGTCAATGACCTACGAATCGGGGAAGATCGTCTACGGAGGTAAGTCTTTTCCGAAGGAATTAACGGTGATTGAGGAATAAGGGTTACAGTATTAAAGAAAACCGACTACTATAATTCGCTCTCTTTATGCGTGTTCTTCCTACTTCGACTTAGAAAAGAGGAAAAAGACTCTTTTCACTTCTGCACCAATATTGGTACATCCTGATCCTGAAGTTCCTTTTATAGTGGAAGTGGATGCCTCAGACTCTGCTGTGGGAGCTATCCTTTCTCAGCAAAAAGGAGAAAAGATTCAGCTTCATCCTTCTTGTGCGTATTTCTCTCGCTTAATATCATCAGCCAAAAGAAATTATGACATTGGGAATAAGGAGTTAGTGGCAATTAAGGAAGCCTTTTCTGAATGGAGGCATCTGCTAGAAGGGGCTAAGCATCCAGTAACTGTTCTTACTGATCATAAAAATCTAGAATTCATTCGTTCTGCCAAGGGGATGTCTTCTAGACAAGCACGTTGGTCACTGTTCTTTTCCAGGTTTAATTTTATTATCTTGTATCGACCTGGGTCGAGGAATGGTAAGGCCGATGCATTATCAAGGATGCTGACTGAACCATACCAAGAAGGGAACCCTTAATGTACTATCCTGCTTCAAAAGAACTTCATAGGGGCCACGGGTTTCAGGACATTTGTGAGTCTCCTAAAGGAGGGGTATGAAAATGACCCTCTTCTCAATCATCCGCCTACAGATATTAACCTTGTACAGGAACGGCTTTTGGACTCATGCACATAGTCTCTATGTACCCGAATCTGCTCAGATTGAAGCCTTCAGGTTGGTTCATGACTCAAAACTTGTTGGGCATTATGGGATTTCCAAGACAGAAGAACTCTTGTCACATTCCTTTTGGTGGCCCAGCTATAAGACAGATGTCAAACACTATGTGGCCTCATGTCTGACCTGTGTACGCAGTAAGACTCCCCGAGCCTCTCCTTTTGGGGTTGCTCCAGCCACTTCCTGTTCCATCAAGACCATGGGGCTCAATTTCCATGGACTTTGTGGTAGATTTACCTCCCTCAAAAGAAATGACCACCACCTTGGTCGTTGTTGACCGTCTCACCAAGATGTCTCATTTTATACCTGTTAAGGGGGTGCCTTCTGCTGGACAAACTACTGAGTTAATGGTTTGAGAAGTATTTAAACTACATGGAATTCCTGACAATGTGGTGTCTGATAGAGGAGTACAGTTTACTTCAAAATTTTGGAAAAACTTTTTCTCAGCCTTAGGAGTAACAGTCAAACTGTCTTCTGCTTTTCATCCCTAGTCTAATGGTCAGACCGAGAGGACTAATCAAACATTGGAGCAGTACCTTTGATGTTTTGTCAGTTATCTTCAGGATGACTGGGTGGATTATCTTTGTACAGCAGAGTTTGCTTACAACAATTCTAAACATAGCTCCACTTCACAAAGTCCTTTTTATTTAAACAATGGGTATCATCCAGTTTTTATTCCTTATCTCCCTATTTCAACTCCAATTCCTTCTGTTACCAACAGATTAACTACTTTGCGGGAGATTCAGGAGAAATTGATCGATACTTTGAGGGAGGCTCAGGAATGTTACAAGAAGGCTGCTGATAGACATCGCAGATCACTTCCTACTTTTCATGTGGGTGACAAAGTTTGGTTATCAACCAAAAATTTGAGGGTCCATGTTCCGTCTGCAAAGCTGGGCCAAAAGTTTGTAGGACCATTCAATATTTCTGCTCAAATCAATCCAGTTAACTTTCGGTTAAAACTTCCTGACAGGATGAAAATTCACCTTGTCTTTCACATATCACTACTTAAACAATTTCACGAAGATCCTTTTTCTGGAAGAATTCTTCCACCTCCTCCACCAGTTGAGGTACAGGGTGAAGTAGAATTTGTGGTGGAGAAAATTCTTGATTCTAGGATCTTTATAAACAAGCTACAATATCTGGTCCAATGGGAAGGATATGGGCCAGAAGAAAATTCCTGGGAGCCTGAGGAGACTGTTCATGCCCCTAGATTAACAAGAGAATTCCACCAGAGGTTTCCTCACAAACCCAGCCCTAAGACATCCAGAGGACAGGAGTACTGTCAGGACCTGGGATCGAACCTGGGACTTCTTCTGTGTCTGGCATTGATTCTTCTCTTTGAGCTATCTGGGATGCTGGACAGCTCCCTACCTGATCTGTTGGATATTCTGCCTGATCCATTGGACAACCCTGCCTTATGTCTTGATTGCTGTTTAACCTTGAACTCCTTGCTCCTCCCATGAACTTCCTATGTAAGCCTTGTCTCTGCACCTCCTCTTTGCCAGGTTATTGTGCTTTCTCAGCCAGTGCCTTGCTTTTGTCTTCCCTGCTGCTGTTTGTATTTTGCTACCATTTGTTATCGACCCTTGGCTTGTTCCTTGACTACTCTACTGCCTGATCCCAACCTGCAACTACTCATTACCAACCTTTTGGCTTTTTTACTGACCACGCTTCTGTTTTATCCTTATCTGCTCATCTGCTACTGGACCCCGGCTTGCTAACACCCTGGTGGGGAAATCCTGAGGACCGCAACCTGGTACTAACACACAGCTAAATACATCTCCACCATCAGGAGCTCTGGTGAACACCGATTAGTACTTAGACTCCACACCTCAGATGAGCCTGTGACATTTGCCAGGGTGACTACCTGTGTACCTATCCTGCTGGTCAGTAGTAGTCCTGCAACTGCTATAGCAACTGGTCTTCGACCCTGACGCCTGATCGTGACATCCTTACTGCTTGGGTACCTGTAGTGGAACTATAGACGTTTCTGGTAGAAGGGCTCATGGACTCATGGTATTTTCTCTCAAAGGTAACTTGCAACTACCCCACCTACACTTGTTGTGTGCAACCAGATACCTGCTAATAGGGAAGAAATTCCTACTCCAGCTGCTGCCTTCCATCACCCTCACCTGATGGTTATAGCAAATGAGATTCCGCCGCTTGACAAAGATGCTCAGATCCTGCTTCTGTTAGGAGGAGACATTCTAAGAGTTCACTAGGTACACAGACAAGTCAGTGGACCCCCAGATGCCCCATTTGCCCAGCGCATGGATCTAGGTTGGGTCATCATAGGTAATGTCTGCATAGGCAAAATGAAGAGACCTACCAGCATTTCATCATTCAAGACAAATGTTCTGCCAAATGGCCAAAACACTTACTCTGAGCCATGCCCACATCACTACTGGGTGTACTGGGTGAAAGATAAGATAGCCAGCCACGAATGGCAACATGGTATCTCAGGTAACATAAGCCCTTTCTCCTGCCACGATGATGACCTCAGCTCTACAGTGTTTAATGCAACCAGTGAAGATGATACATTGGCTCTTTAAATGGAATACAAAGAATTTATCAAAGTAATGGACAATGAGTTCTTTCAAGATGACTCCAATAATTGGGTAGCACCCCTACCATTTCATCTCCCAAGAGAGAGATTGCCTAATAATTTGCAGCAAGCCATCAGTAGATTCTCCTCCTTAAAGAGCAACTTAAGCAGGAGACCTGAGATGCAAAAGCACTTTGTGGACTTTATGCAAAACATATTTGACAGAGATCATGCAGAGCCTGCACCCCCACTAAAGGAGGGAGAAGAATGCTGGTACCTTCCATCCTTTGGCGTGTATCACCCATGCAAACCAGACCAAATCAGAGTTGTCTTTGATTCCAGTGTTCAGCATGAAGGTATTTCTCTTAGCAGCATGCTCCTTATGGGGCCCAACTTGAACAACAGTCTAATAGGAGTCTTGACTTGCTTCAGGCAAGAACCCATAACAGTAATGGCTGACATTCAACAGATGTTTCATTGCTTCATTGTCAGAGAAGACAACAGAAACTACCACAGGTTTCTATGGCACAAAGACAATGACATCAACAAGGAAGTGATCGATTATTTAATAAAGGTAGATGTCTTCGGTAACAGTCCTTCCCCTGCAGTGGCAACTTATGGGCTAAGCATGATGGCTCAGGCTGGAGAAGAAGAACATGGATCTGTTACTCGTCAATTTGTTGAAAGAAACGTCTACATTGACGACGCACTCAAGTCTTTTCCAACTGCTAAGGAAGCAATCGATCTTCTCACCAGAACAAAGGAGATGCTGTCTGTAGCAAACCTTAGACTTCATAAGATTATATCAAACAGTCAGGAACTTATGAATGCCTTTCACTCTGAGGACTATGCCACTGGTCAAAAAAAATATTGATTTAAGTACAGATGTGCCTCCTGTACAGCGAAGTCTGGGTTTGTTGTGGAACATCAATCAAGACACATTCACCTTCCAAGTGTCAACTTGGTGAACAGCATCTATGAACCACTGGGTTTCCTTGCTCCAGTTACCATTCAAGGTTAGATTCTGCTAAGACAGTTATCTACTGAGAACAAAGACTGGGATACTCCGTTACCTAGTGAGAAACAACAGGGAAAGGTGGAGATATTCCTTGAGGTCACTAGAAAAACTTAAAATCTCACGTTGCTGTTTCCATTTCAACTGCTGGTGGGCGAGAGATTCATATTTTCTCTGATGCATCAGTTGAAGCTATTGCTGCAGTAGCCTATTTGAAGACCTCTGAAATTAAGAGAGAATCACACTATAGTTTTGTCCAAGGCAAGGCAAAACTCACTCTTAAACCTGCAAACACCATACCAAGACTTGAACTCTGTGCAGTTGTGCTAGCAGTAGAAATTGCTGAAGTCATACACAGTGAAATGGATACTAGAATTGATTCTTTCACCTTTTATACTGACAGTAAGGTAGTACTTGGTTATATATACAACCAAACAAAACAGCTTTATGTGTACGTCAGCAACAGGGTAGAATGTATTAAGAGATTCTCTCTACCAAGTCAATGGCATAACGTTCCCACTGAACTGAACCCAGCTGGCTTTAGGACCAGAGCTGTGTCATCAGCAGTTCTGCAGGACAGCTTATGGCTGTCACCTCCAAGGCTTTTGTGTGAGGACTCCTACTCACCCCCCACTGGCACCAATCAGCTGCTGAGAGATGGTGCCCATATTGGAAAATCTGACCTATGCAGTAGGGAACAGAATCCTATAATTATACCAGATGAACATCATGGTACTACTCTTCTGGTTCATCACCACCATAAACAGGTGCAACACCAAGGCCGTCAGTTTTCAGAAGGTGCTATCAGGTCAGCTGGCTTGTGGATTATCGGTATTAATAGGTGTGTTTCCTCGCTGCTCTTCAGGTGCATCAAGTGCCACAAGTTAAGAAGAAGACATCAATCGCAACAAATGGCAAGTTTCCCAGCTGATACCCTAGGTACAGATCCACCCTTCGCCTATGTTGGAGATCCCATCCTTCTAAAAGACAAGGTAGAGGTCAAGGTAACTAAAGGAGGATCGATACAAACCTTTTCTCGACCAATTACAGAGTTAGTACTCCTTTTGCCAGGTGGGTGACTTATACAAGACTAGCCATGCTTTTGGCATGGTGGGGAGTACATTGCTGCTAACTAAAAGATCTACTTGGAACTTTTGCATTCTCTGAAGAAGTCATATTTCGGATTACTACCTGCAATCCTGTTTAACTTATGTTTGTTTGCTTGTTGCATGTTTTTCATTACAGGTTCCAGGACATCTATCAATATTGGGCATTATTGAACTTATATATATAAAGGTTTAAGGTTAGGAAATCTAAAGATTTCAGACGGGGAGTGTTGTGTTACACAACATGAATTATTATAATTTCATCTGTGTGTAATATTTGGTTTATTATTGCTCTGTGTCTTTAAGCTGTCTGCCTCTGCTGAGCTGAACCTTTTCTCCCACTGTAGTTCTGTATATCCCCTCCCCGTCTCTCCTTCTGGTTTCATTTCTGAGAATGCCTTAATGTACCGATATTTACATGTGGCTTACAACTTCATCATTTTTCTACCTATGAATATCTATCATTAAACGGAACATTCAAAAGGCTCCATTGTCTGTCTTCTCTGCGTGAGTTTATTCATTAAGTTTAAGTTGTCTTAAGGGATAAAAAGATCACCAGGTCAGTGTAAGCCCTACATGATGCTGAAGATAAAGTTTGTGGTCTTGTAGTTGAAACAGAACAGTATCTACGGCGGTTCTCGCAGCCACAGTTACGGGCGCACGCTTTCATGCCCGCCACACGCTGCGTGAGTGTGCCTATGGGTCCGGTGGACTCAATGTCTGGCGGCGACCGGCGTTCACCTAATACAGAGCCAGAATGGGGAACCGCCAATGTAAACACGCCAATTCCCCATTCTGTCTACTGTTCCCCGTATTCTGCCAGCCCAGCCCCCACACAGTTAGAACACGCTGAGGGAACACATTTAACCCCTTGATTGCCCCCCTAGTGTTAACCCCTTCCCTGCCAGTGGCATTTATACAGTAAATGTCAGTGGTCCCAAAAAAGTGTCAAAAGTGTCCGATCTGTCTGCTGCAATATCGCAGTCCTGATAAAAATCGCAGAATGTCGCGAGTTTTGGTTTATAGCGCGAAAAATAAAAATTGCAGAGGTGATCAAATACTACCAAAAGAAAGCTCTATTTGTGGGAAAAAAGGGTGTCAACCGTCAATTGTCAGTTAAAGCAACGCAGTGCGGAATCGCAAAAAGTGCTCTGGTTCGAAAGGAGGTAAATCCTTCCAGGGCTGAAGTGTTAAAGTGAAAAAATAAAAATGAAATATTCCTTTAAATATTGTGCCTGGGGGGTTCCCTTGGTCCGCCTGTAAAGTGGTGCATCTGTGTGAGGTTTAGAACAGTTTACATTTCTAAAGGAAAAAAGTAATTTAAACTTGCTCGCGGCTGTAATGTATTGCCAGCTCCTGACAATATAGATAAAAAATCAAGGAAAAAAACAGCGTAGGGCTGTACCCCCAAAATCCATACCAGGCCCTTATCCGAGCATGCAGCCTGGCCGGGCAGGATAGTGGGGGACAAGCGAGCGCCCCCCCCCCGAAACCATACCAGGCCACATGCCCTCAACATGGGGGGGTGGGTGCTTTGGGGTAGGGGGGCTCTGCGCCCCTTATCCCCAAGCACCTTGTCCTAATGTTGATGGGGACAAGGGCCTCTTCCTGACAACCCTGGGCTGTGGTTGTCGGGGTATGTGGGCGGGAGGCTTATCAGAATCTGGAAGGCCCTTTTAAAAAGGGTGCCCCCAGATCCCACCCCCCCCCCCACCATGTGAACGAGTATTGGGTACATTGTACCCCTATCCATTCACCAAAAAAGCTGTGAAATGTAAAAAAAATCAAGAGCCGGTTTATGACAAGTCCTTTATTAACCACTTGCCAACTGCAGTCTGACGGCGACAGAGTAGCTCGATATCGCAAATCGCCGTCACAGGACGGCGGCTGCGATATCCCTCACTGTGAGTGCACGCACGCTGCCGGAGGCACGCTCGCGCGCTCACTGTGTTCGGGGGGGCCAGGGAGCGGGTAGGGCAGACTCGATCGCTACCAGCTACCCGCGATGCCCCCTCTGCAATGAAAGAATGGAAGTCCGTGTAAGTAAACACGGATTTCCGTTCTGTTAGAGGGGGAAGGGCTGTGATCACTGGCTTCCTGTATATGGAAGCCGTGATCATTCCCTTCCCCCAGCCAGGCCAGCCCAGATACAGTTAGAACACGCCCAGGGAACACAGTTAACCCTTAGAGCGCCCCCTGCGGGTTAACCCCTTCACTGCCAAAGGCATTTACACAGTAATCAGTGACTTTTTATAACACTGATTGCTCTATAAATGCCAATGGTCCCAAAACAGTGTCAAAATGATCCGACATGTCCACTGCAATATTGCAGTACCGCTAAAAATCGCAGATCGCCACCATTACTAGTAAAAAATAAAAAAAATAATTAAAAACCCAGGAATTAATTCTCATTATCCGTAAACGTGACAACTTTTGCGCAAACCAATCAATAAACGCAATTTTTTTTACCAAAAATATGAGGAAGAACATAAATCGGCCAAAACTGATGGAAAAAAATGTTTTTTTATATTTTTTTCTGGATTTGTATTTTAGCAAAAAGTAAGACATTTGGGTTTTTTTGCAAAATTGGCACTCTTCTTTTGTTTATAGCGGCGATCAGAAATGATGCAGAGGTGATCAAATACCACCAAAGGTAAGCTCTATTTGTGTGAAAAAAAGGACACAAATTTAGTTTGGGTACAACGCCGCACAACCGCGCAATTGTCAGTTAAAGCGACGCAGTGCAGAATTGCAAAAAGTGCTCTGGTCCTAAAGTGGGAAATCCTTCTGGGGCTGAAGTGGTTAAAAAAATAGCTCTGTCTTTTCCCCAAGCCATCTTCTCCCGATGCCATCTCACCCGGTACCGTCCCCCCTGGTGCCGTCTCTCCCGGTGCTGTCTTCTCCCCGAGCCGTCTTCTTCCACGCTGCTGTCTTCTCCCAGGCCGCTGTCTTCTCCCACACCACTGTCTTCTTGCTTGCCACAGCTGTCTAATTCCTCACCGCTGGTTACCTGCTGAAAACAAAATAGACACATTTCTCCTAATGCTGTCTTCCCCTGTTGTGACGTCTCCCGCTGTCTGACAGCTCTTATGTAGCCATGGAGCATGGCCATCCGATGACGTCACCCAGAAAGCCCGCCCCCTTGTGACATCACAAGGCTACATAAGAGATGTCTGACAGCATGGGACGTCACAACAGAGGAAGACAGTATCAGGAGAAGGCAGCGAGGAGGAAGACATTGGTGGCAAGGAAGAAGACAGCAGCGCAGGAGAAGACAACTCGGGTAGAAGATGGCACCGGGAGAGACGACACCGGGAGAAGATGGCTTGGGGAGAAGACAGAGTTATTTTTTTAAATAAAGGACTTGTGAAAAACCGGCTCATGTTTTTTCTTAAATTTCACCGCTTTTTTGGTGAATGGGTAGGGGTACGATGTACCCGATACTCATTCACATGGGGGGGGGCAGGATCTGGATTCCAATAAGCCCCCTGCCCACAGACCCCGACAACCACAGCCCAGGGTTGTAGGGAAGAGGCCCTTGTCCTCATCAACATGGGGACAAGGTGCTTTGGGGGGAACCCAAAGCACCCTCCCCATGTTGAGGGCATGTGGCCTGGTATGGTTTGGGGGGGCACTCGCTCATCCCCCCCATCCTGACCTGCCAGGTTGCATGCTCAGATAAGGGCCTGTTATGGATTTTGGGAGGGAACCCCCACATCAAAATATTTTGCCACGGGTTCCCCTTAACCACTTTAATACACTGTGTTATATATACTACATTGACTGTACTATATATTCTCCACTGTATTATATCTACTATACTGACTGCACTATATACTCTGAACTGATATATATATATTTATACTATACGGACTGCACTATATACTCTGAACTGCAATTTATATACTATGCGGACTGCACTATATACCCTGAACTGCAGTATATATACTATGCGAACTGCATTATATACTCTGAACTGCAATATATATACTATACGGACTGCACTATATACTCCGAACTGTATTATATATACTACGGGGACTGGACTATATAAAATTGTAATTACATGCCCCAGTCAAACAGGTGCAGAGAAATCGGGCCTTGGGTGTTGGTGGTGCCCTATACTGTACACCACTGAATGCACTGTCTATATAGTCTACACTGAATGCTGTGTGTGTGTGTGTGTATATATATATATATATATATATATATATATATATATACACACTAGACCGTATATATACGGTATCTCACAAAAGAGAGTACATCCCTCACATTTTTGTAAATATTTTATTATATCTTTTCATGTGACAACACTGAAGAAATTACACTTTGCTACAATGTAAAGTAGTGAGTGTACAGCTTGTATAACAGTGTAAATTTGCTGTCCCCTCAAAATAACTCAACAAAAGCCATTAATGTCTAAACTGCTGACAACAAAAAATCAGTACAAGTGAAAATGTCCAAATTGGGCCCAATTAGCCATTTTCCCTCCCCGGTGTCATGTGACTTGTTAGGTTTACAAGGTCTCAGGTGTGAATGGGGAGCAGGTGTGTTAAATATGATGTTATCGCTCTCACGCTCTCATACTGGTCACTGGAAGTTCAACACGGAACCTCATGGCAAAGAACTTTCTGAGGATCTGAAAAAAAATGATTGCTCTACATAAAGATGGCCTAGGCTATAAGAAGATAGCCAATACCCTAAAACTGAGCTGCAGCACAGTGGTCAAGACCATACAGTGGTTTAACAGAACAGGTTCCTCTCAGAACAGGCCTCGCCATGGTCGACCAAAGAAGTTGAGTGCACATGCTCAGCGTCATTTCCAGAGGGTGTCTTTGGGAAATAGATGTATGAGTGCTGCCAGCATTGCTGCAGAGGTTGAAGGGGTGGGGGATCAGCCTGTCAGTGCTCAGACCAAATGCCGCACACTGCATCAAATTGGTCTGCATGGCTATCATCCCAGAAGGAAGCCTCTTCTAAATATGATGCACAAGAAAGTCCGCAAACAGTTTGCTGAATACAAGGAGACTAAGGGCATGGATTACTGGAACCATGTCCTGTGATCTAGTGAGACCAAAAAAACGTATTTGGTTCAGATGGTGTCAAGCATGTGTGGCAGCAACCAGGTAAGGAGTACAAAGACAAGTGTGTCTTGCCTACAGTCAAGCATGGTGGCGGGAGTGTCTTGGTCTGGGGTTGCATGAGTGGTGTCAGCACTGGGGAGCTACAGTTCATTGAGGGAACCATGAATACCAACATGTACTGTGACATACTGAAGCAGAGAATGATCCCCTTCCTTCAGAGACTGGGCCGCAGGGCAGTATTCCAACATGATAACGACCCCAAACACACCTCCAAGATGACCACTGCCTTGATAAAGAAGCTGAGGGTAAAGGTGATGGACTGCCCAAACTTGTCTCCAGACATAAACCCTATTGAGCATCTGTGGGGCATCCTGGCAAATGGAAGGTGGAGCAGAGCAAGGTCTCTAACATCCACCAGCTCCATGATGTTGTCATGGAGGAATGGAAATGGACTCCAGTGGCAACCTGTGAAGCTCTGGTGAACTCCATGACCAAGAGCATTAAGCATTCCAGCCGTGCTGGAAAATAATGGTGGCCACACAAAATATTGACACTTTGGGCCCAATTTGGACATTTTCACTTAGGGGTGTACTCACTTCTGTTGCCAGCGGTTTAGACATTAATGGCTGTGTGTTGAGTTATTTTGAGGGGACAGCAAATTTACACTGTTATACAAGCTGTACACTCACTACTTTACATCGTAGCAAAGTGTCATTTCTTCAGTGTTGTCACATGTAAAGATATAATAAAATATTTACAACAATGTGAGGGGTGTACTCACTTTTGTGAAATACTGTATATATTAATACACTGCCTACACTGACTGTATACAGTTGTGCTCATAAGTTTACATACCTTGGCAGAAATTATGATTTCTTGGCCATTTTTCAGAGAATATTAAATGATAACACAAAAACATTTCTTTCACTCATGGTTAGTGTTTGGCTGAATCAATCAACTGTGTTTACTCTTTTTAAATCACAACGACAACAGAAACTACCCAAATTACCCTGATCAAAAGTTTACATACCCTGGTGATTTTGACCTGATAACATTCACACAAGTTGACACAAAGGGGTATGAATGGCTATTAAAGGTAAACATCCTCACCTGTGATCTGTTTGCTTATAATTAGTATGTGTGTAAAAAAGGTCAATGAGTTTCTGGACTCCTGACAGACCCTTGCATCTCTCATCTAGTGCTGCACTGACGTTTCTGGATTCTGAGTCATGGGGAAAGCGAAAGAATTGTCAAAGGATCTGCAGGAAAAGGTAGTTGAACTGTATAAACCAGGAAAGGGATATAAAAAGATTCAGGGATTGAGAAAGCCAATCATCAGTGTTAAAACTTTAATCTAAGTGGAAAATTAGGGGTTTTGTTGAAACCAAACCACGGTCAGGTAGACCAACTAAAATTTCAGACACAAATGCAAGGAAACTTGTTTGGGATGCAAAGAAAAACCCACAAATAACTTCAGGCAAAATACAGGACTCTCTGAAAACATGTAGTGTGGCTGTTTCAAGATGCACAATAAGGAGGCACTTGAAGAAAGATGGGTTGCATGGTCGAGTTGCCGGAAGAAAGCCATTACTACGCAAATGTCACAAAGTATCCCACTTACAATACGCCAAACAGCACAGAGACAAACCTCAAACCTTCGGGCACAAAATCATTTGGAGTGATGAGACCAAAATTTAGCTTTTTGGCCACAACCATAAACAATACATTGGAGACAAGTCAACAAGGCCTGTGAAACACAGAGGTGGATCGTTTTGGGGGTGTGTGAGCTACAAAGGCACAGGAAATTTGGTCAAAATTGATGCCAAGATGAATGCAGTATGTTATCAAAAAATACTGGAGGAATATTTGCATTCATCAGCCAGGAAGCTGCACATGGGACGTACTTGGACATTCCAACATGACAATGATCCAAAACACAAGGCCAAGTCGACCTGCAGAATAAAGTGAAGGTTCTGGAGAGGCTATCTCAGTCTCCTGACCTCAATATCATTGAGCCACTCTGGGGAGATCTCAAACATTCAGTTCATGCAAGACAGCCCAAGAATTTCCAGGAACTGGAGGCTTTTTGCCAAGGGGAATGGGCAGCTTTACCATCTGAGAAGATAAAGAGCCTCATCCACAAATACCACAAAAGACTTCAAGCTGCCATTGATGTTAAAGGGGGCAATACACGGTATTAAGAACTGGGGTATGTAAACTTTTGATCAGGGTCATTTGGGTAGTTTCTGTTGTCATTATGATTTAAAAAGAGTAAACACAGTTGATTGATAATAAATGGCTTCAGCCAAACAATAACCATGAGTGAAAGAAAAGTTTTTGTGTTATCATTCATATTCTCTGAAAAATGGTAAAAAAGGGTATGTAAACTTATGAGCACAACTGTATATAGTCTACACTGAATGCACTGTAGATTGTGGGAGATTAGCTCGTGGGGATCAACTTTCCTGAGTAAAATAGTCAGCGTGCAGGCAACTTTCTTTAAAATCTGGCGGCTTGCCAGGTTTATTGGTAAAATATTTGCAGAGTAAAAAACAAACAAAACAGAAAATAAATCCTTGCTGTCTGGCGCTAAACTAAACAGTATAGTTTCCTCACTATACGGTGTGGGGCATAAACCACAATGCAAACCTTTTCTTTTAAAGTCCAAACAGACACAGAGCTCCTTCAGATCCCTCTCTGAGTTCCAGGTCAGAGCTTTAGTGAGATCTCTTCCTGATCATTTAAGCCACCTGCTGGTGGACTCCAGTGGACCACCAACTCTGGACCGGAATCAGCCCTGCCATGGTGGCTGGCAAAATCCAGGCCGGACTCTGTTTAATCCAGTCTACATGAACACATATGAGGCTACTACTTCGCCTTGCATACTGTCACAATATATAGTGTAGCGGATGTCCGCTATTTCTGCATCTTTTCCTAAGCGGCTGCTGTGAATACACAGGCTCTCCTAGAAGGGAGAAATGCACCTGTCAGCCCCTGGAATTTCTCCCACTCCTTCTTGTTTTCATTGACTGAACTTAATGTAATGTGTGTAGAGTCAGAAGGAACAAGTTACACTGTCTGTCTCCTGTGTTTCTGTGTGCATAGAGATAAAGTCAATAGAAGAAGCAGTTACAGGAGCCAATCAAAGGGACTTTAACCTCCCTGGCGGTATGATTATTTCAGATTTTTGGTGCTGAAAGAGGTACAATTATTTTGCATGAAAATGTGGCGTTTTATATTGTAGGCCTGTAATTCTTAGCAATAACTCACTTAAATCTGTCCAAACAAGAGTCTAGTAGACATCCCGGGTATGAAAAAGTTTGAAAAATGAAATCATAAATTATAATATAATAAATAACTAAAAATAATTATCAAAAATAATAATATAATAGTAATAAAATGTATTCAATAATGTAATCAAACCAAAAACGCAGAAATTTGATCATTTGCAGAATTGTCGCTGTCGTCACTTTCAGTTTCTGATGATAAATTTCCCCAAAAATCAGTATCACTCAATTCTGCAAATGATTCTTATTTACTATCGCTGTTTTCTAGCTGATCAAATCCACTTTTGACGCAAAGGGACACTTTTTGGTTGCTATGGACATTCTCATGTTTCCAGGCAGAAAGAATGACATTTATTATATAAAAGTGCATGCAGGGCTCTGGGCAAACCACTAGGGACAAAGGGGATGTGAAATGACTTCATGCAGTAATGTAATCTATAAGATTACAGTGTATTGTATGTGTACTGTGTGTTTCACTTTTTGAATTTCCCGCCGGTCTCCGTCCCCGTGCGACGCGACGCTCGCAGGGAACGGAGCCATCTGGCGGCAAACAGACACGCTGACACCGCAGGAGGACATCGCTGGATCCAGGGGACAAGGTGAGTAACATTGCCTGGATCCAGCGATGCAATCCCGAGTGTGGCTCGGGGTTACCGCTCTTGGTACTGAAAATCCACCCCGAGCTACACTCGGGAACACCGCCAGGGAGGTTAACAAGCTGCAAGAAGTAGCTGCAAGGTATTCTGGAATATGAAGTCCCTTTACCACTTTACCAGACGGCCCGATCGCCTTGTATGGAGTATGGAACTACAATCCCTGCATGCTCTGGGGAAGAAAGACTCCATCTTGATTCACTGAGGAGAGTTCAGGAAAGCGTCGGAGAAGAAGAGAGAAGACCTAAGGGAGGGACGCTGCCTCTTAGGTCATTTCACCCCACAATCTTAGACTTCTGGGACCAGTGTGGAAGTCCAGCCTGAGAGAGGGGGATCACGGGTGCACATCCAGGCGCACTTGAAGTGACAGAGAAGCGTTCCAATGTGAGGTGACTGGTCACCACCAGGAAAACCTGCCTGTCCCAAGGAGTTTGTTTGGGCCCTGATCAATTGCAGGATTGGGTGAGAGGGCTGTGCCCATTTGCAGGAAACAAGGACACTGCACAGATGAAGTTATATTGAACCCTGTATACAGACATCATTGCTGGTAGCCATCTTGCTGACACTTGCAGTGCCTCAGGATACAAGGCCATTTAGATAGAAAGACACTGTATACAGATGTCATTGTCCTTTCACCCTGCTGAGAAAAATCTTTCATTCTTCACTTAATGATCTGGTCCAGTTATATTATTTAGGCCTGCCATCCAGGAATTCGAGTGCACCAGAGAGTGGCTAGCTGAAGATGCCAAAATGTATTTAGCTTCAAAGGGAATGAAGTTACTATTGCCATACAGCCTCGCACACACATATTGAGGGCTCTGTATATGCAGTGGGTGTGTGGGAAAGCCTATTTAGACAGTTAAGATATTGACTATTGATTTGATTACAGTGTTTGTTATTGGGCCTGTGGTGCCAGGAGACAGAAGAGAGAAATCTGACATAGAGAGGGTAAGTCTTCTGTTCTCCTCCTGCCTGGACTCATAGAGCCACATTTTAGTAAGGGTAAGCAATCTGGTACATATTGCCATTTTGTGATTTATCGTTATTGAAGGGTTTGCTCTACTCTTGGGGTTATACAAAGGTTCTGGATCACCTGAAAGCAACCTGAAAGTACTATTGAGCTATAGTTCTCATAATTTCAGTTAATGTTCTTCTATCCAAAAGCCATAAAGTGCAGCACTAAAAATAAAGTTCTTAAGTTCTTAAGATGAGAAGATTACAGAAGGAGAGATCCCAGCCTCCGTGCACGAAGTGGAAGGGTTAATGTGTCACACAACGCCATATGCACACCGCTCTTACCCTAAAACATGTGACCCCCGTATAAGAGAGGTATAAACACATTTTGTTTAATATATAGCAGGCAGGATGGATGGAAAACTTCTCCCCTCACAGGACATCAGAATCCCCCATTCACCACCGTATCTCCAAACCGGCTACTGGTCTCCCAAGTCCGCTCTCCAGGCAGGCAAAGACCCATCAGATAAGCCACCATAAGGGAACAAAAGGGCCTCACATAGCATACTATTGCTAAAAGCTAGTTTATTGTAGTTAAAAATGAGTACATTCACATGGTATCCACATCAATAGGCATGTATGGCGTTCCGCCAGTAACAAAGATGGCCGCGGTGGGCCGCGCATTCGCAGTAGCATAGTGGGCATGTGTACGTGGCTCCGACCGGTTAAGTCACATCCGGCGTCATCAGGGGCACACCCACATGTCCACCCTACGCACA
Organism: Glandirana rugosa; assembly: GCA_018402905.1. NCBI lineage: Eukaryota > Metazoa > Chordata > Amphibia > Anura > Ranidae > Glandirana > Glandirana rugosa. The sequence continues at coordinate 21,073 of BLSH010137413.1, forward strand.
TATATACCCCTTGTCAACCCGGAAGGGTCAATCATCAAAGGGATCACATTAAAACAAAACAAAACCCAATGTGCAAAACCAGGACCGCCCAGTAAAGGCTGACCTCCAGAAACTAACTCCATAACTCACCAGACGAATGGAGCAATCAGCGCCCCCTAAGGCCCGAAAAAAGAATGCATACACATATTAGTAGTGACATATTCTAAAAAAGAGAGAGATTAATAATAATCACTCAAAAATAAAATAATAATGATTATTGAAATAGTAGTAATCACTCAAGAATAAAAGTTAAAAATAATGATGATTAATAGAATAAATTGGACTATAATACATGGCCTTCCCTGAGATGACAAGAGGCTCACAGTATAAAACAAAAAGAAAATACATAATACAGAGTTCATGAATAAACAAATCCCATAGTACAAAATAGGACAACTATAAAACTCAACTAACTATTATTAATAAAACAATTGATGTCCCATTCAATGTTTAAGCCGAAAGGCGAGTAGCTCTTTAACCTATGGATCCACCCAGTTTCAGCTTGAGAAATACACCTCATAGCTTTTGCCCCCCTCCAATGTGGAATGAACTTCTCTAAGGCTACAAAAAGGGTACCAGATGGATCCCTCCCGTGTTTAAGGTCATAGTGCCTCGACACATTGTGGCCCGGAAACCCTTTCTTTATATTGCAAATGTGTTCGCCCAATCTGGTAGCCAGGCTACGCGTTGTTCCCCAAGTAATCTAACTCACTAGGGCATTTGATGAGATATACAGTCAGGTCCATAAATATTGGGACATCGACACAATTCTAATCTTTTTGGCTCTATACACCACCACAATGGATTTGAAATGAAACGAACAAGATGTGCTTTAACTGCAGACTGTCAGCTTTAATTTGAGGGTATTTACATCTAAATCAGGTGAACGGTGTAGGAATTACAACAGTTTGTATATGGGCCAAAAGGGACCAAAGTAATGGGACAGAATAACAATCATAAATCAAACTTTCACTTTTTAATACTTGGTTGAAAACCCTTTGCAGTCAATTACAGCCTGAAGTCTGGAACACATAGACATCACCAGACGCTGGGTTTCATCCCTGGTGATGCTCTGCCAGGCCTCTACTGCAACTGTCTTCAGTTCCTGCTTGTTCTTGGGGAATTTTCCCTTCAGTTTTGTCTTTAGCAAGTGAAATGCATGCTCAATCGGATTCAGGTCAGGTGCTTGACTTGGATAGCATAACATTCCCTTCTTTCCCTTAAAAAACTCTTTGGTTGCTTTCGCAGTATACTTCGGGTCATTGTCCATCTGCACTGTGAAGCGCCGTCCAATGAGTTCTGAAGCATTTGGCTGAATACGAGCAGATAATATTGCCAGAAACACTTCAGAATTCATCCTGCTGCTTTTGTCAGCTGTCACATTATCAATAAATACAAGAGAACCAGTTCCATTGGCAACCATACATGCCCACGCCATGACACTACCACCACCATGCTTCACTGATGAAGTGGTATGCTTTGGATCATGAGCAGTTCCTTTCCTTCTCCATACTCTTCTCTTCCCATCACTCTGGTACAAGTCGATCTTGGTCTCATCTGTCCATAGGATGTTGTTCCAGAACTGTGAAGGCTTTTTTAGATGTTGTTTGGCAAATTCTAATCTGGCCTTCCTGTTTTTGAGGCTCACATATTGTGGTGAACCCTTTGTATTCACTCTGGTGAAGTCTTCTCTTCTTCTAAGGATGTTCCAAACAGTTGATTTGTCCACACCTAATGTTTTTGCTATCTGTCTGATGGGTTTGTTTTGTTTTTTCAGCCTAATGATGGCTTGCTTCACTGATAGTGACAGCTCTTTGGATCTCATATTGAGAGTTGACAGCAACAGATTCCAAATGCAAATAGCACACTTGAAATGAACTCTGGACCTTTTATCTGCTCCTTGTAAATGGGATAATGAGGGAATAACACACACCTGGCCATGGAACAGATGAGCAGCCAATTGTCCCATTACTTTTGGTCCCTTAAAAAGTGGGAGGCACATATACAAACTGTTGTAATTCCTACACCGTTCACCTGATTTGGATGTAAATACCCTCCAATTAAAGCTGAAAGTATGCAGTTAAAGCACATCTTGTTTGTTTCATTTCAAATCCATTGTGGTGGTGTATAGAGCTAAAAAGATTAGAATTGTGTCGATGTCCCAATATTTATGGACCTGACTGTACCACATTCTGGGTACTATATGTAATGCATGATTTAATAGCATACGTCTTTCCAGTAACTGAGGAGCTAAAAGACTCAACCTTCCTTCCCCTCACAGGCCTTGCAACGTTTACAAAAATAATAACCCTTTAATTCTTGAAAAAAAGAGGGCCTAGAAGGAGGGTCGGGGACATTAGGTGCCCCCCTATTTCTCAAACTGCCAGAGCCCCTAAAGACCACCCCTGGTCTATCTGGGAGGATAGGGCCAAGTACCCGGCCCCCCTTCAATACTGGCCAATGCTTGGCCAAAATTCTCTTAACCAGATAGTGTTGGTTGGAGTATGTGGTAAAAAAGGTGGAAGCCCAATCACTGGTTTGGCCAACAGAAGGCGAATTCTCTTGGATAAAATGGTCTTTATCATGGTGTTCAACCTCACAAATAATATGATCCAGATCGTCCTTATTGTAACCTTTTTTCAAGAACCTAGTTCTCAAAACCTGAGCCTCAGCACGAAAATCCTCCACCCTCAAGCAATTCCTTCTTAATCAAAGGAATTGGCCCTTGGGGACTGCCAATATCCAGGCCAGATGATGGCAAGAATCAGTCAGAGTATAACTATTTTGATCTGTGTTCTTAAAAAAGATGGTAGTGATTAGGGTCTCCCCTGAAACCTTTCTGCAGAGATCCAAAAAGTGTATTTCAGATGCACTTATTTCATGGGTTGGGGCTATACCCCTATCATTCATATTGAGAAAATCCAGGAAAGAGATGGCCAAATCCCTGTCGCCCTCCCATATGAAAATAATGTAATCTATAAAGCGCCTCCAAAGCACAACTTCTGGTCTACGAGAGCTCAGGACTACCTCCTCCTCCCATTTTGACATAAATAAATTTGCCATACTGGGGGCAAATTTAGCCCCCATGGCTACTCCCTTCTTTTGGAGGTAGAAGGAGTCCTGACTCCAGAAGTAGTTATGGGTCATCGCATTATTTAACAAGTCCAAGATAAACTGTTTCTGCAAACAAGGGATGGTGGAATCCCGTGACAGAAAATGTCTCACCACTTCCAACCCCAGATCATGAGAAATGGAGGTATAAAGTGATGAGACATACGCTGTAACCAGCAGATAATTTGGTTTCCATTGTATGTCCCTTAATAAAATAATCACCTGCTTGGAGTCCCTCAAATACACCGGATCTTTGGCTATTGAGGTATATGTCTCTGAGTCCGCCAGGATTCTAGAAACCTCACTATTATAAGCGGCCTTATCCAAGACCACTATAGCCCCCCCTTTGTCCGCTGACCGGACTACGATGTCTTTTCTCTCACATAGCCTAGTCATTCCTACTTCAATGTTATTATCCACCTTTACCTTACGGTACTTTAGGGAGTCCAGGTCTTTAAGGACAAAATCTCTAAATATGATCAGGTTAGGGGGACACATTACTCGGGGGGTTAAATAACAAGGCATTACTTAAATTAGAATGCCTGATATCCGAATCAGGGATTATCCAGTCTTTTACAGGGTTAGACAGAAGATACCTATTAATGCTTAATTTTCTTACGTACTTCTGTACGTCTATGAATGCTTGGAACCTACTGATATTACGATATTTTCAAACCCTTTCACAAAGAAATAATTTCCTCCTTAGAGAGATCTTTAGCACTCAAATGCATAATTCCTTTCACATTTACACTCGACGCCTTTTTGGCGTGAAGATGCCTCCCCCCTCGGGTCCCTCTCTGGTATCTATATTGCGCTTGTAACCTGCCCTGGGGGCCCATTGAGAATTCCTCTGGCTGCCACCCGCGCTGGGGCTGTCAACCGAATACTCATACTGATGGTTACCACTTTCCCAAGGTTCATCCTCCCTCAAATCCCTTAATGGAGCAAACCTGTTTGGCCCACCCCCAAAATAGTCCTCCTTTCGGCACCCAACATCAACTGAATAATCAGGTTCCCGACCCCTCAAACCATCAACCCTACTAGCATTATGATATGTTTACCTGTTGTATGGTAAGGGATAATGCTGAACTGCACTTTATGGCTTTTGGATGTTTATGTGTGTCGGTGTAGGACATTGTGCATAGCTGCTGATACTACTGTCAACATTTACTGTGTTTTTTTATTTTAGTTGCACGGATTTTCTATTTGATTTTATAATGTTCTTCAATCGCATTCTTTAAACCTACTGGCAATGTTTGTTGCCTATCCACAGAAATACTACAGTAAAGACAATTTCTGTGTTTTATAATGTGTGTGTTTCTCATTGATCCTTGCACTCACACTATTGCCAGGTGCGCCACAAGGGCTAGGACAGTTCTTTAGGGCTGAGAGGCAGAGTACGGGACTGAACATACTCAGCGGCTCCTGCGGGGGTACCGCTACAATACTTCACTGAATGCACAGTATATACAGTATCTCACAAAAGTGAGTACACCCTTCACATTTTTGTAAATATTTTATTATATCTTTTTCATGTGACAACACTGAAGAAATGACACTTTGCTACAATCTAATGTAGTGAGTGCACAGCTTGTTTAACAGTGTACATTTGCTGTCCTCAACACACAGCCATTAATGTCTAAACCGCTGGCAACAAAAGTGAGCACACCCCTAAGTGAAAATGTCCAAATTGAGCCCAATTAGCCATTTTCCCTCTCCGGAGTCATGTTACTCATTAGTGTTACAAGGTCTCAGGTATGAATGGGGAACAGGTGTGTTTAATTTGGTGTTATCGCTCTCACTGTCTCATACTGGTCATTGGAAGTTCAACATGGCACCTCATGGCAAAGAACTCTCTGAAGATCTGAAAAAAAGAATTGTTGCTCTACATAAGAAGAATGCCAAGACCCTGAAGTTGCATGCACGTGATCAGTGTCATATCCAGAGGTTGTCTTTGGGAAATAGACGTATGAGTGCTGCCAGCATTGCTGCAGAGGTTGAAGGGGTGGGGGGGTCAGCCTGTCAGTGCTCAGACTATACGCTGCACACTGCATCAAATTAGTCTGCATGGCTGTCACCCCAGAAGGAAGCCTCTTCTAAAGATGATGCACAAGAAAGCTCACAGTTTGCTGAAGACAAGCAGACTAAGGACATGGATTACTGGAACCATGTCCTGTGGGCTGATGAGACCAAGATAAACTTCTTTGGTTCAGATGGTGTCAAGCGTGTGTGGCGGCAACCAGGTGAAGAGTACAAAGACCAGCTGAGCTGTGACCCGGATTGGAGTCTGAAGGGAGCCGTGAGTGGACGCAATAGTGGCTATCAGCGACTTGTATAGCGAGACTGTGGTGTTGCAGTTCACAAATTGGACACGCTGCATCTAGTGGAAAGTGACAAGTTCGGGGTTCACACTGATTCTGTATAATGTAATAGTGGCGATCAGCGACTTGTATAGCGGGACTGTGGTGTTGCAGTTCAGAAATTGGACACGCTGCATCTAGTGGAAAGTGACAAGTTTGGGGTTCACAATGATTCTTTATAATGCAATAGTGGCGATCACCGACTTGTATAGCGAGACTGTGGTGTTGCAGTTCACAAATTGGACACGCTGCATCTAGTGGAAAGTGACAAGTTCGGGGTTCACACTGATTCTGTATAATGGTAATCCCCATTGTTGCTGGAGTGGTGAGTGTGGTATACCGGAAGTAAGAGGAATACTCAGTTTGAACAGGATCTTCCTGAGGGGGCACCCTGGTTATTGCAAAGACGCATATTACTTTGCTTTCTGGTGAGTTTTTTCACCTAAGGGGGATCCTATCCTCCCCCCTACGCTCTTACACGTGGTGTGGTGACGGAAGCAAGACCCTGTTTTCAGTCTTTTTTCATTACAATTGGACTTTATTTGTATGAACTGTGTCAGTTTAATAACCTCTATTAGCGCTGCTTGCATCACAGAGAGAATTTATTTAACATTTGATGCTATGTTTATGAACGTTTTATGATTTAAAGCAGCTGCTTGTTTTAAAGATACATAGTGTATTACGTTTTATATGTCTTAAGCGCTGATAGTGGCACATGTGGTCCAGAGATAATTAGTGAGTGTCATTGTATTTGAAGTGTGTCTTGCCTACAGTCAAGCATGGTAGTGGGAGTGTCATGGTCTGGGGCTGCATGAGTGCTGCTGGCACTGGGGAGCTACAGTTCATTGAGGAAACCATGAATGCCAACATGTACTGTGACATACTGAAGCAGAGCATGATTCACTCCCATCTGAGACTGGACCACAAGGCAGTATTACAACATAGTGACCCCAAACACATCTCCAAGACAACCACTGCCTTGCTAAAGAAGCTGAGGGTAAAGGTGAAGGAGCGCAAGGTCTCTAACATCCACCAGCTCTGTGATGTCATAATGGAGGAGTGGAAGAGGACTCCAGTGGAAACCTGTGAAGCTCTGGTGAACTCCATGCCCAAGAGGGTTAAGGCAGTGCTGGAAAATAATGGTGGTCACACAAAATATTGACACTTTGGGCCCAATTTGGACATTTTCACTAAGAAGTGTACTCACTTTTGTTGCCAGCAGTTTAGACATGAATGGCTGTGTGTTGAGTTATTTTGAGGGGGCAGCAAATTTACATTGTTTTGTAAGCTGTAGACTCGCCACTTTACATTGTAGCAAAGTATCATTTCTTCAGTGTTGTCACATAAAAAGATATAATAAAATATTTACAAAAATGTGAGGGATGTACTCACCTTTGTTAAATACTGTATATATATATATATATATATATATATATATATATATATATACCGTATTTATATTCTACACTGCCTGCACTCTGAATATATGCTACACTGACTACACACTCTATCCACTAACTAAACTGCCTAATCTCTCTCCAGTTCTCTACATTATCACACTACATTACACACTACGCTGTGTAAGCAGCCTTATATAGTGTGGGGCGTGGACTTAGCCCCCTGAGCCATGATTGGCAAAAGACACCCTGCCTTTGGCCAATCATGGCTCTTGCAGCAGAGCACGCTGTGATTGGCCAAAGCATGCAGTTCAGGTGCATGCTTTGGCCAATCATAAGACAACAATGCACTGCGATCGCTCAAATTTGCCGCGAACGCCCCATAATGTTCGGGATTCGGCGAAAGGGCAAACTTAAGCTCGACTTGAACATTGGGCCCATCCCTAGTTATCATATCTTTTCTGTCGACTCAAATAGGTCTTGCCTATTAATTGACCTCTCTAATCATTAAGACATTTTTATCCCCAGAACTGATGCTCACTGTACGTTTTTACTTTTTTTGCACTATTCTGAGTAACTTCTAAAGACTGTTGTGCCTTTAAACCCAAGGAGATTAGCTATCACAGAAATACGTAACAAGAAAAGGAGGATATAGGCGCAGAGGCTTGGTCATAATACCTAATATGTAAGCAGTGTAATTATAAGGTATAAGTCCATGATAAATCCAAAAATGTCCAAGGCACTAGGGAAGGCTTCTTGGTGGGGTTTAGCTGACTCTGAATATACACATTCAAAAACAAAAGCAGAGAAGCGCCTCTAAGTGCAGTAAGACTTTGAATTTTAGCAGACCCCCACAACAGGGCTATTTACAACAGGCACATCAATAAGTGTAGGTCCAGAACGCCAGCTGGAGTGAGCCCGAGCCCTGCCTGCGTCATCCTGTTCCTGGCTGCCCACCTGCTTCTGGAAGGACTTTGGCCGGCATCCTCCTCCACATGGGGACTTCTGTCACATTCCATCTGGCGGTACCAGTAGCTCCCGTGGCCCGCTCCAACTGGTGTTCTGGACCTACACTTATTGATGTGCCTGTTGTTTAACTATCTATTGTAAATAGCCCTGTTGTGAGGTCTTTTAAAATGCAAAGTCTTACTGCACTTATAGGCACTTCTCTACAGAAATAATTAAACCAGCCCTTCTGGCACCAGTAATCATACCACTAAAATTACATTTTTTTCTATTTCTGGTGTTTCATGTGAACAATAACTAAAGCTTTTGGCCTGTAACTGCATACATTTAGGCACTGCACTGTTGCCAGGTGGTTGATTGATCCAAAAAAGTAACAGAAAGAAAGTGTGTACAATGTTGTTTTGTAATTTCGTGGTCTGAAACAAATAAAAGATGAATTTATAGTTAATACAAAATATATGTTTGAAAAACATACAGTAGCTATTGCCAATGTAGACTTATCAGATAAAAACTGCAAAAAAAGAAGAAGCTGGTCGTTGTTAAGAATGATGTAAAAGAGATAAGATTTAAATAAGATCACACACAACACTTTAATCTTCTGCAAACTGAAACATATATGGACTGTGTAGGAATGAAAATACATACACACTATATTACCAAATATATTGGGACGCCTGCCTTTACAGGCACATGAACTTTAATGGTATCCCAGTCTTAGTCCGTAGGGTTCAATATTGATTTGGCCCACCCTTTGCAGCTAGAACAGCTTCAACTCTTCTGGGAAGGCTGCCCACAAGGTTTAGGAGTGTGGCTATGAGAATATTTGGCCATTCTTCCAGAAGCGCATTTTTGAGATCAGGCACTGATGTTGGACGAGAAGGCCTGACTCGCAGTCTCCACTCTAATTCACCCCAAAGGTGTTCTATCGTGTTGAGGTCAAGACTGTGCAGGCCAGTCAAGTGCACTGATCCAAATAATTTGGTGGAGGTGGATTATGGTGTGGGTTTGTTTTTTCTTTTTTCATATATTGTTTTTTATGCACATTTTAAGGCCCTGTCCTGGAGGTAGCGCCACATATTGGTGATGATTGGACCAACCTTACACCCTCTTTGATTGTATATTCGATGGAGCACAATATTATATCCACACATATACCTTACCTGCTTCCATCATACAACCTTAGGTAAGAACTAACATATAATGTTAGCTGTGCTTTTATTTCTCTGGTGGAAACGTTGCCTTTATTTTCTTTATATTCTATAATGTATTAAATGTGGGGTAGTCTCACTTCATACCTCCTATGTGGGTGACCCAGATTTCCCTCCTGCTTTTGAGGGTGGGTCAGACTACGTGGGTTGGGTGGAGATGGGGATGATGACATTGGGCTCCTTTCTGCAAAATACAACCTTCTGCACCTTTGACCATTTGCAGCAGACTTACACCCTCCAGCGTTCAGACTTCTACAAATACTTGCAGGTTAGGCATTTTTATTCCAGGATTGCCCCCCAAACGATAGACACATCTAAGACGGAGTTTGAATTGATCTGTGATAATACGTCTAGAGACGGGGGACTGATTTCAAGAATGTATAAACTACTGGTTGGCCATGGGGCATCGGGTAAGACCTCGGCTATGCTGAGTTGGGAGGCGGAGACAGCCCATCCTTTCTCAGAAGAAGAGTGGGAGGACATGGTATCCAATATGCACAAATGCACTCTTTCCACATCGGTGAAGGAGACAGCCCTCAAGTTACACACGCGTTGGTATTATACCCCGGTCAGGCTCCATAGATTCTACCCACTGGTTCCGGACACCTGCTTCAGGGGATGTGGTGCTCAAGGTACGCTCCTCCATATCTTTTGGAGTTTTGTCGCCCTGCAGCCCCTTTGGCAGAAGATTTCCTCTCTGGTGCACCAGATAGTGGGCTTCCAGGTCTCTTTGACGTACCCAATGACCGTGCTGTACGCTGACTTGCCAGAGGTGCCTACAGCTCGACAAAAACTAATCCACACACTCTTCTCAGCCACTCAGTGGGCCATCGCCTGAAATTAGCGGTCCCCCGCTGTCCCATGGTCACAGGTATGGTCTCGTATGGAGTCTATTACACTGATGGAGCGCATACACCATACCTTGACTGACTCGATGCCTAGCTTTGATAAAAAATGGAACCACTGGCCCACCAGCCTCTCATGAGTAATACTAGCCTGATAAAGCCAATATGTTGCCCCAGGTGCCTTCAATGTCAGCAACTATTTTAGTAGTATGCAGCTGATGCCATATCTGCTATCGGATTTGTTCTTATTGTTTGTTATAGTTCTATCTCCTCTCTTTTTCTCTTTTTTTTTTTTTCGTTTTCTTTCATTTGTTTTAACTATTATGTCTTCATATGCTGACGATTACACGCGCAGTTATAATTGCGCTGTTCACCTTACATTTTTGACTTGTATGATGTGTTATCTAAGTTCATCCGCTCAAGTGGAGCATGTAACTGATTTTTTTTATTTTTCTTCCCTTACCACATGAACAGAATAGCCAATTGTGAAGATGTATACTAGTTCTCCCTTTTCATTTGTTCTTATTCAGATGCATATATGATTGTATGTACGGAAATTTCAATAAACGTTTGTAAAAAATAAATAAATGTGGGGTAGTGCCTTCATTCTACTATTCTACGGTAGCGTCCTTTACCCCTTTGTTGGTTATTTAATACTTTTTATATTTTTGGCTTGTGTAGATGTGGCCATGCCCCATTTGGGGACACACACAACCATTTCTTCCTCCCAATTGTTTTCCATAACTGGTTACTTATTTCTCACATATTTTCGTGGATACCATGCAAGGTATGTTTGATATTCTTCTATATGGGATGAAATTTTAACAGATATATACAGGTATATAGGGATGTGTTGCACATCCCAAACATGACATGAATAAATATCTTTACCTACATTGCTTGTGGGGTTTTTTTCCATTAAGACTTGTATACTTATGGTACAGCATTTATATAATATATATTTTTTCATGTATTATGGAATGTAATTCATTTTCTTAATTATTGCACTGTTTTGTCATTCTTTTCGTTTTCCCTTTTAGCCAGAATTACATATAGCATATTGTATATAATATGATATAAGCTGTGATGAAAGTTTTTTATAACTTTTTAAATGATTGTTGTAAAATTGATTTTTTTTTTTTAAAGATACACCCGATGTGAATTTAAATCTCTATGGCATAGTTAAAGTCCTGTTTATGTGTGTAAATGTTTTCTAAGTATAGTTATCTTTGGGATGATGACAATGACAGTTATTTCATAGATGGCATCCCACTCCCTGGCTAAATATTAGTTATATGTTATTTTTCTGGGGTTGGGCTTGGACCCTTAATTCCAGTGAAGGGAACTCTGAGGGTGTCAGCACACCAAGATATTTTGGACAATTTTCTGCAGCAACATGACTGCGCACCAGTGCACCTAAAAGGTCCATAAAGATACGGATAAGCGAGTTTGGGGTGGATGAACTTGACTGGCCTGCGCAGTGTCCTGACCTCAACCCAATAGAACACCTTTGGGATGAATTAGAGCGGAGATTATAGCGGAGACTGGGAGCCAGGCCTTCTCATCCACATCAGTGCCTGACCTCACAAAGGTGCTTCTGGAAGAATGGTCAAACATTCCCATAGACACACTCCTAAACCTTGTAGACAACCTTCCCAGAAGAGTTGAAGCTGTTATAGCTGCAAAGGGTGAGCCAACTCAATATTGAACCCTACAAATTAAGACTAGGATGCCATTAAAGTTCAAGTGCGTGTAAAGACAGGTGTCCCAATACTTTTGACAATATATTGTATATTGTACAGGATACCAGGCATGGGTCCTGGATGGAAGATATGTATCAGCAAGTTTGGGTTGTGGTCTTTTTAAGGTGAACAAATAAAGAAGTCGTTTTAAATACTTGGGGATTCCCACCTGTGCAGGGTGAGGGGCTCCTGGGTGAGCCGTTTAAAGAGGGAACACTAATTTGCAGTTTTCCCCGGATTATAAGTCCTGATGTGGGTCCCAGAGAGTTCTTGGATGGGAAAGAGCCTCCATCCATGGCTATGGGTACCTTGGACCTGAAGGTATGAGAGAGGTCTAAAAGGGACAGGAAACAGCTATCAGGTGTCCATGGGGGGTTGTGTGAAACTAGACACAGTGGTGAGGGAGCTGAGGGCTGTTTTGGCTGCTGAGATGCTGCTGGGCTATTGTGGCCGTTCCTGGACCCCTAGAGCAGACAGTAAGGTTGCCACCTCATCCCTTTAAAGCCGAACACATATGAATTGCACAGGCTCTGTGGCTGATTAAGGTTGTAATTAAACTCACTTGGTCCCTTATCTGCATTAAATCAACCTCAGAACCTGTGTAATTAATATGTGTTCGGGTTTAAAGGGATGAGGTGGCAACTCTAGCAGACAGGGACTTTAAATCCTGTTGTGGGACAAGTTTTTGCTGTTGGTGAGCCAAATGCTGAAGATAAGCTGTTTTGTTTTGATTTTTGGAGAAATAAAAACTGTTTATTTATAAAAAGACATGGCTGGCTAGTGATAGGGACCCCCAAAATATTATAGTTTTATGTTTACAGCAACAGCAAAAAAAGCAATCATATGCAATATTTTGGAAAACATTATTGTTGCGCTACCCCTTTGAAGTGAATATATCAATCACCAATATGCAATAATACATAATAAAATAAAATAAAAATAAAAAACTCCTTGTGCTGATATGCTCTTTAAACATGCAAAATTCTATGCATCACCACTAGTGTTGAGCGAACCCGGACTGTAACGTTCGGGTCCGTACCGAACTTTCGGGTGTCCGTGGCACGGACCCGGACCCGGACATTTCAAAAATCGTTCGGGTTCGGTCCGGGGTTCTGCTATTTTATTCCACGTGTTGAGAAGCTGCAGGGCAGCCAATCAACAAGCGTTTCACTGGTTTGCCCTTAGAAGCCATCACAGCCATGCCTACTAATGGCATGGCTGTGATTGGCCAGTGCATCATGTGACCCAGCCTCTTTATAAGCTGGAGTCACAGTGCTGCAGTCACATGCTCCTTGGGTTAGTATAGGGAAAGGTAGCTGACGGCGTGAGGGACAGATTTTAGCCATTTTAAGACCTGATCCTGCATCCTGAGATAGATTACTTTACTACTGCTGTCTGTGCTGTTGCTCTG
>BLSH010137413.1:54288-64779 GCA_018402905.1 Glandirana rugosa
TAAGTACTGTGAAACCTCTATCTTTTGTGTTCTCCATATACACGAAACAAGCCTAAAGTACTGATCCTATGGTGAAATTCGTGGGATTACCACTTACTATCTCCGAGTATTATGTAAACCAAAGGTAAGAACTGTTTATCATTTATACTGGTGAGAAACTAACCAAGAAGTCTTCAGTTTATAACTCGTCGTGCCCTTGGTACGCGAATTGTGTGTCAATAAATGTCTCCTCCTTAGGTCACAGGTAGAATACAATATATATTTTTATTCTTCCTTCTAAGTACTTATCTCAACTCGCTTGGAGACCTTCAAGCTCAAGACGACCAGGCATCGTTGTCCGTGCGATCGTTCGGGTTCCGTCCGGACCCGGACCCGGACTTTGTCCCGAAGTTCGGACGGACCAGCAGAACTCGAACTTCCAGAGGTTCGCTCAACTCTATTCATGAATCTTCCTTCTTATTTTTATATATAACATAAGATGGACACTGGATTCCTCCTCTGTAAATAACTGTGTGTTAAGCGCATGGTTCCCGTGCTGCTCAATATTTGACTTCTGAAGAACCAATCAAAGAGTGGTCATATTTACTATTTGTCAAGAATGGAAACCAAATGTATTATGAGCCTCTATCATTCACCATTAGGGTGCTTAAAGTGGTATCCTAGTCATGAAATCCGAACAAAGCACATATACCTCTTGTGTTTTCTATCTCCAAAGTGTCATGAATCTGCAGTAACAATCATGTCTTGTCTGTTTGCTTACCTCTCTGCTTGTGGTCAGCTTAGAGACCGTGCACCCCTCACCTGTGTCAGGATCTGTGTCCTTGCTTGGGTCACCTGCTGGTGGCAGTGTTTGGAAAACCAAATGGTGTAGTTCTGGTAGCCACCAGCGGGTGTCTCCCAGGAGATTGGGCTTACAGGTTATTAAGCTGCACCTGATGGGTCTGCTGGGTCCATATAAGCCCGCCTTGTTTCCTGTGACAATGCTTCGGTATTTTCCCTGCAAGCTGTGTCCATGCCTGAATTTGACCTGCTCTGATCCCTGATCTGCGATCCAGACCCAGAGACCTGATTCCTGTACCTGCTTCCTTGCTCTCCTTCTGCTCCCAGTACCTGGCTCCCTGTTCCCCTTATCTGGCATCCCTGGTTGCTTATTATATATGTGTGTTTTCTGCGTTTGTATTTAATTAGTCAGATAGTTAGGTGTTTATTTTGGGGTTTGGTGTGTTTTCATCATTTACTTGCTCATTTATGTTTGCTGGTGTTTTGGTGTTTGAAGTGTGCTATTTGTGTAATAAATATCTTCATATTTTCAACTTACACCTGGTCCTGATTCCTTTAAGTGCAGCCAACTGATCTGACCATCCCTGCTGGATACCTGCATATGGTATCCCTGACATAATACCGAAGCCATACAATCAGATCGGCTGCACCTGGGAATCAGGTCTGAGCACTTGCTAATTGCTGCAAGATGCATGCTGAGGAGATTTTTTATTTCTCACTGCTTGCAATAGAAGACAGGGATTATTGTTGCCAGATTTTGAAAGAGCAGACCAGGGAGCAATTGTTGGAATGCATGCGTCTGGCTCACTCTTTTGTTGATCAAGGCATATTTTTGTTTGAAGAGATTCAGCCACTCATTCAAATTTGTGCAGAGTTGGCTTTGTCTGGTGTCCCTAGTGGTAATGATGATTACACCCCACCTTTCAGTTTAAATCAGGTGGTTTCATTGGTTTGGTTACTGGAAGACGACTCAGCCTTTTTCTTTGAACACTACTCAGCATGTTCCCAACAGGTGCTAAGGGAGTGTATTGATTCGGTGCAATCTCTAGTCAGACAGGCAGTATGAAAATCAGATTTTGTGCAACCTTTATTACAAGCATGGTCAAAAATATTGCACTCAGCCTCTGTCAACCTGCAACCACCCAGTCCTGTGGCCAGACACCTGGCTGCTGAAATGTCTTCTCCTCCATCAGCTGCAACCACTACTGACAGCCCTGCATCCCCATATAGAATTGCTGTGACTAAACCCAAAAAGAAACTGAAGTTTTTCCCAACCTGCACAATCCCACCACTATCCAATCCAGCCTCCACACCTGCCAATCTGATTCAGTCTGCTTCAACAACTGATCTGTTCCAGTCTGCCTCCACACCTGCCACCTTGGTTCAACCCATGAAAATTGGACCCTCTGTTTCCCACCTGCCTGTCACTATTTCACCTAACTGTACTGGTTCTCTGTCCTTCACCCAGTTTGGCCCTATGGACACTTTGCCAGCTAATCAATTTGACTTAATTTTTCCCGTTCCCGATGCCCTGTTTGATCCGGTGCCTGCTGCTCAAGTGCCTGCTGCCCAGCCTGCTATTCAAGTGCTCGCTGCCCAGCCTGATGCTCCAGTGCCCTCTGTCCAGTCTGATGATCTTGTGCCCACTGTCCTGGTGCCTACTGATCCTGTGCCCGATGTCCTGGTGCCCGATGTCCTGGTGCCCGCTGATCCTGTGCCTGCTGATCCTGTGCCCACTGATCCTGTGCCTGATGTCCTGATGCCCGCTGATCCCGTTCCCGATGACCCGATGTCTGCTGATCCTGTGCCCGATGACCTGATGTCTGCTGATCCTACGCCCGATGACCCGGTGCCCGATGACCCAGTGCCTGATGACCCGGTGCGCACTGATCAAGTGCCTGCTGTTCCTGCACCCGCTGACCCGGTGCCTGCCGCCCAGTGTGACGACCCGGTGCCTGCCGCCCAGTGTGACGACCCGGTGCCTGCCGCCCAGTGTGACGACCCGGTGCCTGCTGATCCTGCGCCAGCTGTCCAGCCTGCTGATCCTATGTCCGTTGTTCCTGTGCCCGCTGTCCAGCCTGCTGTTCCTGTGCCCGTTGATCCTGTGCCAGCTGTCCAGCCTGCTGTTCCTGTGCCTGCTGACCCTGTGCCCGCTGTCTGGCCTGCTGACCCTGTGCCTGCTGCCCAGTGTGACGACCCTGTGCCTGCCGCCCAGTGTGACGACCCTGTGCCTGCTGATCCAGTGCCCACTACCCAGTGTGACAACCTGGTGCCCGCTGATCCCGTGTCTGATGACCCAATGCCTACTACCCAGTGTAATGATCGCGTGCCTGTTGATCCAGTGCTTGTGGATGTTTGGCTACCTAATGCCCAGCTTGCCACTGTTTTCCCCCGGCTTGATGCCCAGGCTGATTTTGATGTCTCTGTGTTGCCTGCCCCCGCTGGTTTCGATGTCTGGCTAGCTGTTGGTACCGGACTCAGACCTCCAGACCCTGGTGGTGGTGGGTTTGTTCCAGTACCTGACTTGGGTGACACGCCGCCCAGCAAGTTAAAGATCTCTGGTCGGAGAAGGGTAATAGAGTCCACAGACACGGAGGGGAAACTTTGCCGGGCTGTTCCTGCACCCACAAGGACTCTCCAGTTAACAGCAGAATGGGGCGTCCGGAGGCCGCTCCTCAAGGAGGGGGAACTGTCAGGATCTGTGTCCTTGCTTGGGCCACCTGCTGGTGGCAGTGTTTGGAAAACCAAATGGTGTAGTTCTGGTGGCCACCAGCAGGTGTCTCCCAGGAGATTGAGCTTACAGGTCATTAAGCTGCACCTGATGGGTCTGATGGGTCCTTATAAGCCCGCCTTGTTCCCTGTCCCAATGCTTCGGTATTTTCCCTGCAAGCTGTGTCCATGCCTGAATTTGACCTGCTCTGATCCCTGATCTGCGATCCAGACCCAGAGACCTGATTCCTGTACCTGCTTCCTTGCTCTCCTTCTGCTCCCAGTACCTGGCTCCCTGTTCCCCTTATCTGGCATCCCTGGTTGCTTATTATATATGTGTGTTTTCTGCGTTTGTATTTAATTAGTCAGATAGTTAGGTGTTTATTTTGGGGTTTGGTGTGTTTTCATCTTTTACTTGCTCATTTATGTTTGTTGGTGTTTTGGTGTTTGAAGAGTGCTATTTGTGTAATAAATATCTTCATATTTTCAACTTACACCTGGTCCTGATTCCTTTAAGCGCAGCCAACTGATCTGACCATCCCTGCTGGATACCTGCATATGGTATCCCTGACACCTGTGTGCTTTAGTAGGCTTGCCTCAGCAGGGCACCACCCTAGGTCCTAATTAGGAACATTATATAACACCTTGCAGTGCAGTCCACTGACGCTGATCAATATTGTGTGTTAGGCTTTTAGTGTGTGTGGTTCCTGCTGAGTGCTGATTCCGTTACTGACCTTGGCTTGTTCATGACTTTTCCTGTCTGCTGGTTACCCCGATCTTGGCGTGCTCTCCTGTCTGTCCCTCCCTGCTTGTTGCTCTGACCCTTGGCTATCCCACTGACCATTCCTTGTTGTCCTGTGCTGCTGCTACCTCTCTATCCACTAGTAGCCAGCCGCAAGCGTGAGCTGGGAGACCCCGGGGGCCGCGACCTGGAGCCAGTTGCAGCCAAGTCCATCATCACCACTAGAGGCTCTGGTGAACACCTGATGGTTCTTAGTCTCTGCACCCTGGGGAAACATATGCTCTTGCTCCTCCATATCTGTGTCAGTGCTCCAGTGGTCCTGCTTCCATCACCACCCAGAGTTCCATTTCTAAGCAGTCAGCTAAGGGTCCACAACCTTAGCGGTGCACCCCTAACTCTAGCGGTGCACACTTGTCACCTGCTGTCAGGTAACCTGACAGTTTGATCAGCCATGGACCCGGCTGATGTGCCGCTACCCGCAGATGATCTGCTGTATGGCATAGTCCGCAGACTCGAGACCCAGGAATCTAATCAGACCCAGGTGATGCGATTCCTCCAGGACTTGGCCTCCCGCTTTGAACAGCTTCAGGCCTCCTTAGGACCCCAAGTCCAACAGCTATTGACTGCTGCACCTATTCTGGTCACAGGTGCAGTCACAAATTCCTTTCATTTACCAGCTCCGTCCCAGTACTCTGGGGTCTCCAAGGCTTGTAGGGGGTTTCTTAGCCAGTGCACCATTCATTTTGAACTTCAGCCCCAAAACTTCCTGTCCGAACTGACAAAGGTAGCCTATATTATATCCCTCCTGTCTGGCAAGGCGTTATCCTGGGCTGCCCCTTTCTGGGAGAATAATGATCCAGCGGTTTCTAGCCTGTCTAGCTTCTTGAAACTTTTGCAGAATATCTCCAAGGAACCGGGTCGTGCCTCTTCAGCGGCCAGCGCCCTTTTACGTCTCCGTCTTCTGTAGGACAGTATGCGCTTTATTTTCGTACTCTGACTGCTGAGCTGAGCTGGAATAATGAGGCCTTAGTTGCAACCTTTTTACATGGCCTCTCTGACAGAGTGAAGGATGAATTAGTCGGAAGAACCATTCCCGCTGATCTGCACGGTGTCATCTCCTTGTGTAACCAGATCGACATTCGTTTTCAGGAGAGGTCCCTAGAAAAAAACTTCCTGGTCCTTAGGCAGCCTTAGCTCCCCTCTCGTCTTCTTGAGGAGCATCCCCTGCCAGCTGAGGAACCCATGCAGCTGGGCCAGACCAGGCTATCTTCCCAGGAACGTGCTAGGCGCTGAACTCTAGGCCTGTGCCTCTATTGTGGGGGCAATGGTCACTTTCGTGACACTTGCTCACTTTGCCTGGGAAAACGCTCAGGTCCAATACATCTGGAAGGTGGAGTATTGGATCCAGAAGTATCACCTTCACCTTCTCGTCTTCTTGTTTCTGTGTCTCTCCATGTTGGCCCTTCCTCTCATTCAGTCGTGGCATATCTGGATTCCGAAGCTGCTGGAAATTTTATGGATTGGGTAACTGCATCTTCTATGGGGCTTACCCTTTAGCCCCTCAGTCAGTTAAGGGTCCACAACCTTAGCGGTGCGCCCCTAACCCTAGCGGTGCACACCTGTCAGGTGGCCTGACACAAAGCGTCATTTATCGCTTGTGCTTCATTCCTCTGTTATCAGCATAAGCCACTTCTAAAAAGTTTTCCCGACACATGGGTTATATTTGTGATGGAGGACTGAGCTCAGCCCACAGCTTGCCTATTCAGAACACAGCTCTCTGATCTTAATTTGTTCCTGTGCAGTGTGTGGAGGGGGTATGTTCCTTTCCTCCAATCAGCTCTCACACACTGTAACTGCAGCCTCTCCATCCACTCCTCTCTGCTCCTCACAGATGCAGAAGGATTTTATTACAAATCTGCACTTTTGAAGGGATGTAGAGAAGGCCAGACAGCAGATAAACAAGTAAAACTTATGTAGGAGGATTCGTTTTATTTCTGTGATTCACCTGAAGCTAATCATTTTATTAGGCATATGAGATGGTTTACAACTACTTAAATTAATAGGAGATATTGCAGTGACAATATTTCCTAAAAAGTAATCAATGACCGTAAAGGGGAAAACACTGCAGTATACACTGTATGTACTGTCCTAAGATTTGATCTCTGTTAGACTAGAGTTAGGGATAGTGGTGTGCAATAATTGGTGTATACCGTTTAGTGAGATCTATTGTGAAAAATCTATGTATAGAAAAAATTAATTGAATTAAAATTAGGCTGCAGCCCTGTCAAAAACACACCTAGAGGTGAGTGAATATGAAAACAGAGGGGGGGGTTGACAGACTGGCGCTGCCCACACCATAGGGTAATGATACCAATTCGCAAAGATAATTATATAAAAACCAATAATACTAAATCAACCAAAGTAAAACAAAAAGGTGTGCAAATAATCAGAGCAACAATTTGTCAATATTAAGTAAAAAACAAACCAAAAAAACTACTAAAAACAGACAAGCTCCCAATCCATATATTCCATGCGATTCAGGCGAGCAAAAATGGAGCAGACAAAGTATACCAGCGTCCTCTGCTGTTCCTACTTTCAAAGCAGTTGTATGTGAAATAATGCTGTGTAGAGAAGTAACCAGCGCGGATGCCTTCATAGGTAGACCGGCAAACCCGGTCCCAATCTTCTGTTCCCAAACTCACATCCACCACTCGTTTTAACATGTAAAGGAGAGAGGAAAGACAAGATCGTGTGATAAAGTATGATGAAACCTAGGCACCTACGTGCCGACCGTACTCACACTTTTGAAGTCAGATCGAGCGTTCGTAGCAAGTAATCACAGGTAGGGAGATCTCAGCTTCTCCGTGTGTGACAGTGCGGGTGAGCGTTGTGATGTCCAGGCTCCGCCTAAAGAGGTGAGTACGGTCGGCACGTAGGTGCCTAGGTTTCATCATACTTTATCACACGATTGTTTCTTTCCTCTCTCCTTTACATGTTAAAACGAGCGGTGGATGTGAGTTTGGGAACAGAAGATTGGGACCGGGTTTGCCGGTCCACCTATGAAGGCATCCGCGCTGGTTACTTCTCTACACAGGATTATTTCACATACAACTGCTTTGAAAGTAGGAACAGCAGAGGACGCTGGTATACTTTGTCTGCACCATTTTTGCTCGCCTGAATCGCATGGAATATATGGATTGCGAGCTTGTGTGTTTTTAGTAGTTTTTTTGGTTTGTTTTTTACTTAATATTGACAAATTGTTGCTCTGATTATTTGCACACCTTTTTGTTTTACTTTGATTGATTTAGTATTATTGGTTTTTATATAATTATCTTTGCCAATTGGTATCATTACCCTATGGTGTAGGCAGCGCCAGTCTGTCAAACCCCCCCTCTGTTTTCACACTTCACATGGGAGCTTTGACAAGGCAGTGTGTCTTATATTTGCAAATGTACGCAACAGGAACCTCTGTTTTAAGACAAATTGTTGAAACTGTGTAGAATTGTGTGATATACAAAAAGGGTTTTTTTTTTGGGACTTTAAATGAGACACACGGGTTGTAAAAAAAACATGCGTTTTTATTGAGGCAACTTTCATCGAGGTAGTACTGTAGACAATCCATACATCTTTTAATATATATATTGGGCACATTGCCTCTACTATATATTTTGGGCACATTGCCTCTACTAAAAAATGTAACACATGAACTGGAAACAAATACATAATTCACAAATGATAAAAATTGGCTCCATACAATACAATCTCTGCAGCATAAGACAACTTGAATAATAATTAATACGGCATATATCGGCTCTACGCATTTTGTGAAGTTATGATCCACTCATCAGGAGCATGCACGTATAGGCAACTGTAATGAATAAAAATATGGAAATATTAAAAAAAAAAAAAAAAAAAAAACAACGTTGGGAATGAGTATGTTGTTTACCATATTTGCTGCATGAAGCAATGCCAATGACGATCCGGACACATCCCACTGGGGGGCATATATATATTATATTTATATTCATCATATCACTTATTTCCATAGAAGCCTCCCGCATGGGTCAGCTTCCCTGGTCATCACACACGTCCCTCTATCATGTTATCTGGTCTTTGGATGTGGTCCTTTTGGGGTTCATGTGCCAAAACCCCCCATCTCAGCTCCCCTCAGGGGATGCCCCCCAGTGGGGTGTGTCCGGATCGTCATTGGCATTGCTCCATGCAGCAAATATGGTAAACAACATACTCATTCCCAATGTTGTTGTTTTTTTTTTTTCTTTCTTTTTAATATTTCCATATTTTTATTAATTACAGTTGCCTATACGTGCATGCTCCTGATGAGTGGATCATAACTTCACGCAACGCGTAGAGCCGATATATGCCGTATTAATTATTATTCAAGTTGTCTTATGCTGCAGAGATTGTATTGTATGAAGCCAATTTTTATCATTTGTGAATTATGTATTTGTTTCCAGTTCATATGTTAAATTTTTTAGTAGAGGCAATGTGCCCAAAATATATAGTAGAGGCAATGTGCCCAATATATGTATTAAAAGATGTATGGATTGTCTACAGTACTACCTCGATGAAAGTTGCCTCAATAAAAACGCATGTTTTTTACAACCCGTGTGTCTCATTTAAAGTCCCAAAAAAAAAACCCCCCTTTTTGTATATCACCCAACCCAGGATGGAAGCTGATGGCCATTGTGACCACTGCTTCATTTAAAGTCCCATTTTTTGACCTCTTTAATTATCACAGTGTAGAATTGTGTTCTTAGCTGACTAGCTGGTATGCGTGCTAGCTTTTTTTGTTTTGTATTGCTCTGTGAAATGTCATTTTCATGTGTACCTTGGTTTAAAAACCTAGTTATGAATTGGAGTGGTTGCCATTTTGTTATGCTTGAAGGAGAAACACTTCCCATAATCTAGTGAGTGCCCATTCACAAAATAAATTGAAGGTAGCATCCAGGGACTGCAGTATATCATCATCCTACTACAATTTAGTGCGACATTGTAGAACCACTGAGCTAACTTTTTTTTACTAGAGGAAGACTGGGGACAGTGAATCTATGCCCAGACTATATATTTTAAAGAGGAACTTCATTTGTATTCTTAAAGATTAAAAGTAGTGTTGAGCGAACCCGAACTGTAACGTTCAGGTCCGTACCGAACTTTCGGGTCTCCGTGTCCCGAACCCGAACCCGAACGTTTGAGAAAAAGTCTGGGTTCGGGTTTTGGGTTCTGGTATTTTATCACGCATGTTGAATAGCTGCAGGGCAGCCAATCAACAAGCGTTTCACTGGTTTTCCCTAGAAGCCATGCCTACTAATGGCATGGCTGTGATTGGCCAGTGCATCATGTGACCCAGCCTCTATATGAGGCTTGAGTCACAGTGCTGCATGTCACATGCACTCAGGTTAGTGTAGGGAGAGGATGCTGCTGGCGCTGTGAGGGACAGATTGTGAGGGACAGATTGCAAATCTAATAACTAGGTAGAGATTACTACTACTGCTGTGTGGGACTGATGCAGTGATAATAACTAGGTAGAGATTACTACTACTGCTTTGAGGAACAGATTGTAGATCTATAACATATCATCCTGCATTACAGAATGATCTGATTACAGAACAATCTCTCATGCTGCATTACAGAACGATCTGATTACAGAGCGATCTCTCATCCTGCATTACAGAACAATCTGATTACAGAACGATCTGATACTGGACTAGGTAGAGATTACTACTGCTTTGAGGGACAGATTGCAGATCTAATAACATCTCAAATTTTCTTCCTTTTGCAGCCCCCTAGC
Source organism: Glandirana rugosa (assembly GCA_018402905.1). Lineage (NCBI taxonomy): Eukaryota > Metazoa > Chordata > Amphibia > Anura > Ranidae > Glandirana > Glandirana rugosa. The sequence continues at coordinate 64,329 of BLSH010137413.1, forward strand.
ACTTTCCAGGACTTTTATACAACCATTTTTGTGCCGAAAAGTTCGGGTCCCCATTGACTTCCATGGGGTTCGGGGTCCGGGGTCAAGTTCGGGTAACGTTCAGTACCGAACCCGAACATTTCCACGAAGTTCGGCTGAACCCGCCGAACCCAAACATCCAGGTGTTCGCTCAACTCTATTGGCAATTATGCAGCCCCAGGAAGTGCCTCTCTAGCACCAATGAAGGGTATACAGTATCTCACAAAAGTGAGTACACCCCTCACATTTTTGGAAATATTTTATTCTAACACACAGCCATTGATGTCTAAACCACTGGCAACAAAAGTGAGTATACCCCTAAGTGAAAATGTCCAAATTGGGCCCAATTGGCCATTTTCCCTCCCAGGTGGCATGCGACTCGTTAGTGTTACAAGGTCTCAGGAATGAACGGGGAGCAGGTGCATTAAGTTTG
>BLSH010137413.1:173107-183263 GCA_018402905.1 Glandirana rugosa
ATGGGACTCCTTCAGTACACGACACTGCATTGCACGTCCTGTACCGGTCTTGCGTGTTGTATGGCCTTCACTTCACTCTCCCCCTCTAGTGGTGACAAACGTTTTCTTCTATCTGTCCTCAGAGCAACAGCACAGACAGCAGTAGTAAAGTAATCTATCTCAGGATGCAGGATCAGGTCTTAAAATGTCTCAAATCTGTCCCTCAAGATTTCAACTTCCTTTCCCTACACTAACCCAAGGAGCATGTGACTGCAGCACTGTGACTCCAGCTTATAAAGAGGCTGGGTCACATGATGCACTGGCCAATCACAGCCATGCCATTAGTAGGCATGGCTGTGATGGCTTCTAAGGGCAAACCAGTGAAACGCTTGTTGATTGGCTACCCTGCAGCTTCTCAACACGTGGAGTAAAATAGCAGAACCCCGGACCGAACCCGAACGATTTTTGAAATGTCCGGGTCCGGGTCCGTGCCACGGACACCCGAAAGTTCGGTACGGACCCGAACGTTACAGTCCGGGTTCGCTCAACACTATTCACAAAGAATAATAAAATGCACATCAATAATGCAAACAGTGGTGATCTCCCCCTCTCACTTCACTTCCGGTATGTTGTGCGTTCTGGCCATGTCCTGCACGTTACGTCACAGCACATGACTTCCTCAGGGTAACCATAGATCCATACACCAGTGTAAATTTGCTGTCCCTTCAAAATAACTCAACACACAGCCATTAAGTCTAAACCACTGGCAACAAAAGTGAGTACCCCCCTAAGTGTAAATGTTCAAATTGGGCCAAAAGTGTCAATATTTTGTGTGGCCACCATTATTTTCCAGCACCGCCTTACCCCTCTTGGGCATGGAGTTCACCAGAGCTTCACAGGTTGCCACTGGAGTCCTCTTCCACTCCTCCATGATGACATCACAGAGCTGGTGGATGTTAGAGACCTTGCGCTCCTCCACCTTCCATTTGAGGATGACCCACAGATGCTCAATAGGGTTTAGGTCTGGAGATATGCTTGACCAGTCCATCACCTTTACCCTCAGCTTCATTAGCAAGGCAGTGGTCATCTTGGAGGTGTGTTTGGGGTCGTTTTCATGTTGGAATACTGCCCTGTGGCCCAGTCTCCAGAGGGAAGGGATCATGCTGTGCTTAAGTATGTCACAGTACATGTTGGCATTCATGGTCCCCTCAATGAACTGTAGCTCACCAGTGCTGATAGCACTCATGCAGCCCCAGACCATGACACTCCCACCACCATGCTTGACTGTAGGCAAGACACACTTGTCTTTTTACTCCTCACCTGGTTGCTGAAACACACTTGACACCATCTGAACCAAATAAGTTTATCTTGGTCTCATCAGACCACAGGACATGGTTCCTGTAATTCATGTCCTTAGTCTGCTTGTCTTCATCAAACTGTTTGTGGGCTTTCTTGTGCATCATTGTTAGAAGAGGCTTCCTTCTGGGATGACAGCCATGCAGAGAAATTAGATGCAGTGTGCAGTGAATGGTCTGTGCACCAACAGGCTAACCCCCCACTCCTTCAACCTCTGCAGTAATGCTGGGAGCACTCATATATCTATTTCCCAAAGACAACCTCTGGATATGACACTGAGCATGTGCACTCAACGTTTCTGGTCGATCATTGTGAGGCCTGTTCTGAGTGGAACCTGTCCTGTTAAACCGCTGTATGGTCTTGGCCACCGTGCTGCAGCTCAGTTTCAGGGTCTTGGCAATCTTCTTATAGCCTAGGCCAACTTTATGTAGAGCAACAATTCTTTTTTTCAGATCCTCAGAGAGTTCTTTGCCATAAGGTGTCATGTTGAACTTCCAGTGACCAGTATGAGAGAGTGAGAGCGATAACACCAAATTTAACACACCTGCTCCCCATTCACACCTGAGACCTTGTACCACTAACGAGTCACATGACGCCGGGGAGGAAAAATAGCTACTTGGGCCCAATTTGGACATTTTCACTTAGGGGTGTACTCACTTTTGTTGCCAGTGGTTTAGACATTAATGGCTGTGTGTTTAGTTTTTTTGAGGGGACAGCAAATTTACACTGTTATACAAGCTGTACATTCACTACTTTACATTGTAGCAAAGTGTCATTTCTTTGTGTTGTCACATGAAAAGATAGAATAAAATATTTACAAAAATGTGAGGGGTGTACTCACTTTTGTGAGATACTGTATATACCATAGTTTTTGGACTCTATAACTTTAACACAGACTAAATAATATACACAAATTTGGGTTATGTTTACTAAAGAAATGTAGCATTATACAGCATCTTACAAGTGAGTTCACCCCTCACATTAAATATTTTATTATATCTTCATGTGACAACACTGAAGAAATGACACTTTGCTACAATGTAAAGTAGTGAGTGTACAGCTTGTATAACAGTGTAAATTTCCTGTCCTCTCAAAATAACCCAACATGCAGCCATTAACCACTTGACTACTGGACACTTAAACCCCTTTCCTAAGCAGACCAATACTGTCACAATTTGAATGACAATTATTCAGTTATAGTACACTGTACCACTATGGAATTTTTGTCCTTTTTTTCACACAAATAGAGCTTTCTTTTGGTGGCATTTTATCACTGCTGGCTCTTTTATTTTTTGCGCTATAAATGAAAAAAGAGTGATAATTTTGTAAAAAAAAATGCATTTTCTTCATTTCTGTTATACAATTTTGCAAATTAGTAGTTTTTCTTCATACATTTTGGCCAAAATTTATACTGCTACATATCTTTGGTAAAAATAACCCAAATGAGTGGATATAATTTGGTCTTTGTGAAAGTTATAGAGTCTACAAACTATGGTGCCAATCATCGATAATTGATTACACCTGATGTACTGTGCCTATCTCATTTCTTGAGACCCTGACATGCCAGGAAAGTACAAATACCCCCCCCCCCCCCAAATGACCCCTTATTAGAAAGTAGACAGTCCAAAGCATTTAGTAAGAGGCATGGTGAGTTTTTTGAAGTTGTCATTTTTTTTTTCCCACAATTCTTTGCAAAATGAAATTTTTTTTTTCTTTTCTTTTTTTTCACAACATTGTCATAGTAATAGGTTATTACTCACACCCAGCATATGCATACCACAAAATACACCCCAAAACACATTCTGCTACTCCACCTGAGTATGGCGATACCATATGTGAGATACTTCTAACACACAGCATGTACATAGCAAAATTACACCCCAAAATACATTCTAATACTCCTCCTGAGTATGGCTGTCACGTACCTGGTGGTAGAGTCTGGCTTATGCGGGGGCAACCTCTCTTGCGGCCCTGGTTCGAGAACCCCTGATAGTGTGAACAGGGAGCTCTGGAGCACAGGGGGGCACGAGGGCTGGACAATCTTCAGATGGTAAGGAGAAGTCCAAGGTAGCTCGTGCGAGACAGGAGAGTAGTGGTTCAGTCCGAGTTGGCAACTGGCAGGCGGTGCGGTACAACGGGATCAGGCAAACGGATGGTCGGGTACAGGCAGGGTCGGTATCGTGCTGGCAACAGAAGTACAGGAGGAGCAGGCAAGCGGGTGGTCGTAGACAAGCCGGGGTCAGATGCAGGCAGATATCAACAGGTCCGAAGGATAAGCCGGGGTCACAGGAACAGGAAGTCACACAGAAGTAGTCACTGGGGGGTCACAGGTGTAGGAAACGCTGTAGAGCGGACAGCACTGGCCACCAGGCTCTGCTGACTGAAATAGAGCCGCCAGGCGGCGTTTCCGGCGCGTGCGCACGCACGTGAGCGCGGGTGCACGCACAGGCGCGCGCGAATGCGCACAGGCGCGCGCACCACTGCGGAAAGGCTAGGAAACAGTCCTTTTCTGACATTGCCCCCCCCCCAAGGGGCAGCCTCCGGATGCCCATCTGGGCGCGCTTGGCTGGATTGTTTCTCCAAAAAGTTCTGACCATCTCCTGGGAATGAAAATTGCCTTCCGGCTCCCACGAGTTCTCCTCGGGCCATACCCTCTCCACTTTACCAGAAACTGTATTCCTCCAGCTCTTTTTCTGCAATCGAGGATTGATTCCACCTCAAATTCCTCCTCCCCATCTATTACCACCGGTCCAGGTGGAGCCGACCTTCGTCCAGGAAACAGGTCCTTGGCCACTGGCTTTAGGAGGTGTACATGGAATACCGGGTGGATCTTGTGCGAGGATGGCAGGTCAAGTTCATAGGCCACCTTGTTGATCCTCTTTTTAATTGGAAAAGGTCCAATAAATTTTGGTCCCAGCTTCTTGGATGGACAGGACAGTCGCAGGTTAGTGGTCGCCAACCAGACCCGATCGCCAGACTGGAGGTCAAGCTCTCCGCGCCTCTTCCGATCATAAAGTTCCTTATTGCGCTCCTGAGTCTGCGCAAGGGTCCCCTGCAGCATCTTGTTATTTTTCTCCAAAAATGTGGCGATTTCCTGTGTGGCTGGGATGGCACTTTCCAGGATGGAAACAGGCAGGAATGTGGGATGGTAGCCGAGATTCGTCCAAAACGGAGACTGCTTGGTGGCAGAATGGGTGGAATTGTTGTAGGCGAACTCGGCTAATGGTAACAAGGAGACCCAGTCATCTTGGGAATAGGAAGAGTAGCATCGGAGATATTGCTCCAGGGTCTGGTTGGTCCTTTCCGTTTGACCATTAGACTGCGGGTGATATGCTGACGAGAAGGCCAACTTGATTCCCAAGATAGAGCACAGGGACCTCCAAACTCGGAGTTGAATTGCACCCCTCTGTCTGATACCACGTTTTTTGGAATGCCGTGTAGGCGGATCACTTCTCGGATAAAGACTTTAGCCGTTTCTGTAGCCGAGGGAGTACCCCTCATTGGGATAAAGTGCGCCATCTTCGTGAGACGGTCCACCACCACGAAGATCGTTGTGTAGCCTGCGGACGGGGGCAATTCCACAATGAAGTCCATTGAGATCTGTGCCCATGGGTGCTCAGGGACAGGTAATGGATTTAATAGACCCCAGGCCTTGGTTCTTTCCACCTTGCTCCGAGCACAGACAGGACAGGCCTTAACATAATTCTTACAGTCCTCCCTCAACTTTGGCCACCAAAAGATGCGAGCAAGTAGCTTGGTAGTTTTCCGATGACCAAAATGTCCGGCTAAGTGATGGTCATGGCAGCATTCCAGGGCAGACAGGCGGTGCTTCTCTGGCACAAAAACTTGCGTACCCGACCACCATAAACCATCTTTGAGAGTAAGTCCGGGAACTGCGGGAATAGCGGAGCTGGCTAACGTTTGCCTGATCTGGGTCAGTAGATCCTCTTGGATTAGCAGGAAATGGTGCACTGGTAGAATGGTGTCAGGCAGGGATGTTCCTCCGGTTTCGTAAAACATCCTAGACAGCGCATCTGGCTTGACATTCTTGGATCCAGGCCGGTACGTGATGTGTAAGTTAAACCGGGAGAAAAATAGGGCCCATCGTGCTTGGCGGGGTCTGAGCCTCTTGGCAGTCTTAAGATATTCTAAATTCTTGTGATCTGTGAAGACCAGAACTGGGTGAGTAGCTCCTTCCAAAAGGTACCGCCATTCCTCCAGGGCGGATTTAATGGCAAGAAGCTCCCTGTCACCCACGTCGTAATTTCTCTCGGGGGGAGAGAGCTTCCGTGAGAAGAAGGCAATGGGATGTAGGGACGCCTTAGGCCCCTGTCTCTGGGACAAGACTGCCCCGACGGCGGTCTCCGAAGCATCTACCTCCAAGATGTAGGGCCGTGTGGAGTCGGGGTGCTTAAGAACAGGTGCCGAGGTGAAGAGTTTTTTCAAAGTCTGAAAGGCACTTTGTGCTTCTGGGGTCCAGGTAAAGCGGATATTTTGTTTGGTCAGTTGCGTTATCGGGGAGATCACAGCAGAAAAACCCCGGATAAACTTTCTATAAAAGTTGGCAAAGCCAACGAAGCGTTGTACCGCCTTCTTGTCCGCCGGTGGGGGTCAGTCTACAATAGCTACGACTTTTTGGGAATCCATTGTCGTGCCAGAGGTGGAAATGTGGAATCCCAAGAACGCGATCTCCGTGCATTCAAAGGCACACTTTTCGGCCTTGGCATACAGGCCGTGCTGTCGGAGGCGGCTGAGTACACGCCTGACATGTTTCCGGTGTTCCTCTAGGGAGGGGGAGAAGATAAGGATATCGTCCAGATATACCACCACAAATTGATCAAGAAAGTCCCTAAAAATGTCGTTGACCAAATGCTGGAAAGTGACCGGGGCATTGCACAGCTGAAGGGCATGACTAAATACTCGAAGTGGCCAAATCGCGTGTGAAAAGCCGTTTTCCATTCATCCCCCTCCCGTATGCGGATCAGATTGTAGGCCCCCCGAAGATCCAGCTTGGTAAACACGGCTGCAGAGCCAAGGCGCTGAAACAGCTCCGGAACCAGCGACAGGGGGTATCTGTTTTTTATGGTGATCTTATTAAGATCCTGGTAGTCGATACACGGCCGGAGAGCGTGATCCTTTTTCTCGACAAAGAATATTCCGGCTCCTGCTGGGGAGGTGGAAGGCCTGATGAACCCCTTTTGTAAATTTTCCTCGATGTAGGCTTTGAGGGCCGCAAGCTCCACTTCGGAGAGCGGGTATATTCTACCGAAAGGTATTTCGGCTCCTTGCAGTAGGTCGGACAATCATATGGCCAATGTGGAGGTAGGGTGTCTGCTCCCTTCTTACTGAAGACATCCCAGAAGTCCTGGTACGCTTCGGGGATAGCAAGGCGAGTTTCCTGGTCTGGATCAGGGTTTAGGGAGAGCACCACTGGCGGTGCTATCTGGGATGGTGGGAAGCAGTTATTCCGACAATATAGGGACCGCAACCGGACTTCACCCACGTTCCAGTCAATGTGAGGATTGTGTGCTCGAAGCCACGGGAGGCCCAGGATCACGGGACTCAATGGGGAGGCGATGACATCCAGCACCAGTAACTCGGTGTGGCCCTCGGCCGTCCGGGCCGGCAAAGGGAAGGTTTCCTGAGTCACTGCGCCCGACTTGATGGCTGACCCGTCAGCCAAACGGATCGACAGTGGACGTTCCTTGGGCCTGAGAGGGACCCGGTGCTGGGCAGCAAATGACAAGTCTATGAAACAGCTGCAGGCCCCCGAGTCCAGGATGGCCGACACTTGATGTCCTTGTCGGGAAGCTGCAGCAAGATACGGAGGGTTAGATGCGGCTGAGAACCCGGCAGGGATAACACCTCCCCTAGAACTGGAGTAGGCTTCTTGCCCGTCTTGGCGGAGCAACTACTAATGAGATGCCCCGAGTTGCACAATAGAGGCACAATTTACCATCCATCCGCCGCTGGTGTTCTTCCAAGGATAAAGATGGGTGGAAAAAACTAGCCTGCCTAGACTCATGATGCATTCGTGAAGAGGAGGTGGCCACTGAGCTGGGACCCGGAAGGGTAGGTGCTTGAGGAGGCATCCAGGAAGGGCGCAGGGACACTGTGGACCTCTCAGCGATGCGCTCCCGCAAGCGACGGTCTATCTGGGTGGCCAGATTAATGAGCGCTTCCAGGGTGCGGGGAACCCCAACACGTGCCAGCTCGTCCTTAAGTGCTTCGGACAGTCCCAGCCGGAACTGGTGGCAGAGGGACGCAGTATTCCAGGCGGTATCAGCGCTTCAGCGCCGGAACTCAGCTGCATAGTCCTCTACGGGGCGACCACCCTGCTGGAGGGCATGGAGTGTCGCTTCTGCGGTGGCTGCCAAGTGCGGGTCCTCATATAGCTGGGCCATGGCCTTGAAGAACCCATCCAGAGTGTAGACCTCAGGAGCCTTCTGCTCCAGTAACCAATGAGCGCAGGCCTGGGGGTCGTTCTGGAGGAGGGATATTACTAAGCCCACTTTGGTGGCCTCCAAGGAGAACGTGTGAGGCTGGAGAACAAAATACAGATAACAGGCACTGCGAAAGGCCCTGAACTTCCTGCGGTCCCCCGTAAACCGCTCCGGCATAGGTACCCTAGGCTCCGTGGGCCGGATCACTGTGGTACGGGGAGATGTATGCCCCCTGCTGGAGGGATCAGGAGTGGCCAAGTCCTGAACTTGGTCTTCCAGGCGTGCATATCCTTCCTGCAGGTTTTGCACTGCTTGGGTTAGTCCAGCGAGGTGTGTGCATAGCTCTTCCATGGGAGAGGGCCCCGGCGCAGACTCTGACATGGCTGTCCGCTTCTGTCACGTACCTGGTGGTAGAGTCTGGCTTATGCGTGGGCAACCTCTCTTTTGCGGCCCTGGTTCGAGAACCCCTGATAGTGTGAACAGGGAGCTCTGGAGCACAGGGGGGCACGAGGGCTGGACAATCTTCAGATGGTAAGGAGAAGTCCAAGGTAGCTCATGCGAGACAGGAGAGTAGTGGTTCAGTCCGAGTTGGCAACTGGCAGGCGGTGCGGTACAACGGGATCAGGCAAACAGATGGTCGGGTACAGGCAGGGTCGGTATCGTGCTGGCAACAGAAGTACAGGAGGAGCAGGCAAGCAGGTGGTCGTAGACAAGCCGGGGTCAGATGCAGGCAGATATCAACAGGTCCGAAGGATAAGCCGGGGTCACAGGAACAGGAAATCACACAGAAGTAGTCACCGGGGGGTCACAGGTGTAGGAAACGCTGTAGAGCGGACAGCACTGGCCACCAGGCTCTGCTGACTGAAATAGAGCCGCCAGGCGCCGTTTCCGGCACATGTGCACGCACGCGGGTGCGCGCACGGGCGCGCACACCACCGCGGAAAGGCTAGGAAACAGTCCTTTCCTGACAATGGCGATACCGCGTGTGACACTTTTACACAGTCTGGCCACATACAGATGCTCAACATGCAGGGAGCATCATCAGGCGTTCTACGGGCATACATTTCAAATCTAATTTGACTATCTATTACACTATTGTGAGGCACTGTAGTGGCACGGATGGGCAGTGTAGTGGCACGGAGGGGCAGTGTAGTGGCACGGATGGGCAGTGTAGTGGCATGGATGGGCACTGTAGTTGCATGGATGGGCAGTGTAGTGGCAATGATGGGCACTATAGTGGCATGGACAGGCACTGTAGTGGCATGGATGGGCAGTGTAGTAGCACGGATGGGCACTGTAGTAGCACTGTATTGCCATAGATGGGCAGTGTAGGGGCACTGATGGGCACGGTAGTGGCATGGATGGGCAGTGTAGTGGCATGGATGGGGGTGGATGAGCCATGGATGGGGATGACTGAGCACGGATGGGGATGACTGAGCACAGATGGGGATGGCTGAGCATGAATGGGGGTGACTGAGCAAGAATGGGGATGACTGAGCACGGATAGGGAGGGCTGAGCATGGATGGGGATGGCTGAGCATGGATGGATGGCTGAGCACGGATGGATGGCTAAGCATGGATGCATGGCTGAACACGGATGCATGGCTGAGCATGGATTTCCTTTTATTTTGTCAGCAGAAACCCAATTATGTACATATTTACTGGCATTAAAGTATTCTACAGTATGTATGGTGCTACATTTAGCAAAACAGTTAACAATTGGGTTCTAAGGGCCCTGCTCATAGGAGCTCACAATCTAAAATTGGACTAAACCTTACAGTGGACACAGCTTTACTTTCACAGTGTATAATAGCCCACACATTTTATAGAACAACTACTCAACAACACCCACCAGCCCACATCCCATTTTAAGCTGCTAAATTATAGAAAGAAACTTAACAGTCGTTCTAATAAAGTATTACACCATAATATTAAAAAAGGTACACATTCAAACAATAACACCCCCCCCCCACACACACACACACACACACACACATTCTACACACATACATTGGTGAGTATTTTATCCTGGAAGAATGCATGGTAAGACAAACAATACACCCAAATCTGACAGCATGGTCAAATAAAGCCACTTTTTATGGTCAAAATGCACAATAATATGAGAAAACAAACAGCTCTAGTGGGGCATGTCATTATGCACAATATCATTCCTTATCCCACAAAAAACCTGGCCTCTTGTCAGGCCAAAGCAACCCCCTTCCCTACTGAAATCCTTTATATAACATAGCTTGTATTGTTAACACACTGAAACACACCCAATAGAGGTACACGCACACCAGTATCTTTCAATCTGTCTTTATGAGTGGTTACATACACACATCTTACACACACACACACACACACACACACCCCCCCCC
>BLSH010137413.1:192284-210312 GCA_018402905.1 Glandirana rugosa
GCCATAAGCCCCCCCGGAAAAAATTCTGCGGACGCCCATGCTTCTCCACGTCAGGGTCCTGACTAGAGTAAGGTTTGGGTGCTATTTGGAGCCTGGGAGCTGGGGGGGTTTATCTACTAAAGGCAAATCCACTTTGCACTACAAGTGCAGTCGCTGTAGATCCGAGGGGGACATGCAAGGAAAGTAAAAAAACAGCATTTTTGCTTGTACATGATTGGATGATAAAATCAGCAGAGCTTCCACTGATATCAGATCTACCCCTCAGATTTATAGCAACTGCAACTTCCAAGTGCACTTGCAGTGCACTTGTAGAGCAGAGTGGATTTGCCTTTAGTAAATCAACCCCTAATAATGAATTCCATGTTGGGAGCAATTCTGCTCCAGGGCTATTGTGAATACCGTTTTAGCACTATTTACAGCGATTTGCTGCATTTTTAGTGAATCACTGTAATTTTCTGCTATTTTGTGGCCGGCGCTGTAGTAAATTAGCCTCTCTGTGGGTCATGTATAAAATAAGTATGCTGAGGTCTTATTTAACTATGCTGCCCTGCCATTGTTAACACAATTAGGCCACACCCACTTGTTTGGCTTAATTGCCTTACTTAGGCCCCTTTCACACTTAGGCTGGGTTCACACTAGTCCGATTCTCGGACCGACATGAAGAGCACAAGTTGCATTACGTCACAAAAACAATGATTCCCTATGAGAGCCGTCTTAACTGCTCCGACATGTGTTTTTCAAAGTCGGACCGACTTTGAAAAAGGTTCCTGTACTACTTTTGTCCGACTTTGATCCCACTTCAGCCCATTGAAAGGCATTGAAGTCGGATCAAAGTCGTATCAGTGTCTTCACTGATCCGACTTTGGCATGCGACTTGTGCTCTGGGGATCTTGAAGGGGAACTCCACACCATATTTTTAAAGAAAAAACTGGCATGGGGTCCCCCTCCAGGAGCATACCAAGCCCTTTGGTCTGGTACGGATTTTACGGGGAACCCCATGCCGAAAAAACAGCGTACCCCTACCCATTTACCAGGAAAGAAATATGTACACAAAAAAAACACACAGCTTTTTAAAATATTTTATTAAATCTGCTCCGGCGGTCTTCTCCCCTCTCCGGTGTCTTCTTTTCTTCGGCTCTTTTGCAGGGTCTTTTCTTCTTCTCTGCGGCGTCTTCTGCTCTTTTGCCGGTCTTCTCCGCTGTCCTCTTCCCTCTCTTCTTCCCATGTTGACACGACGCGTTCTCCTTCACGAATGCCCTCACCGTTCTGTGCTGTGCCTTATATTGGCATGGGGCGTGGCCACCAGAGGACATCACCTGGAGGTCCCGCCCCATATGAAGTCACAGCCCTGCCCCCAGGATGTGACCTCATATGGGGCGGGACCTCCAGGTGATGTCATCTGGTGGCCACGCCCCATGCCAATATAAGGCACAGCACAGAGCGGCGAGGGCATTCGTGAAGGAGAACGCGTCGTGTCAACATGGGAAGAAGAAGAGAGGGAAGAGGACAGTGGAGAAGACCAGCAAAAGAGCAGAAGACTCCGCAGAGAAGAAGAAAAGACCCCGCAAAAGAGCCGAAGAAAAGAAGACACCGGAGAGGGGAGAAGACCGCCGGAGCAGATTTAATAAAATATTTTAAAAAGCTGTGTGGTTTTTTTGTGTACATATTTCTTTCCAGGTAAATGGGTACGATGTACCCCATACTCATTTACATAGGGTGGGGGGCCGGCATCTGGTGCCCCCCTTGTTAAAGGGGGCTTCCAGATTCCGATGAGTCCCCGCCCGCAGACCCCGACAACCACCGGCCAGGGTTGTCGGGAAGAGGCTCTTGTCCTCATCAACATCATCCATTATTTCCAATGAGTACCATTCATATCTGTACAACTTCAAGTCGTGCCGACTTCAAAGTAGTCCCTGCATTACTTTGACCCAACTTTGAGCCCTGGTTCACACTGAGTGAATGAATGAGGGAATGAAATCCATGAATGAAGTTCAGCTGAACCATTTCATTCACTCATGTCAGTCCTGATTTGAGCTGCGATTTCACAGGAATCTGTGCAGATTTCTGCACAGATGCCTATGGAAATCGCAGCTGAAATCGCAAAAAGTAGTACAAGAGCTATTTCTTTAAATCGGTGCGATGCCGCAAGTGCGGTGTCGCACCGATTAGGACAGTGCCATTGCTGGCAATTGCCGCCGATTGGCATGTTAAATCTTTTTTTTTTTAATTAGATTTTTATTGAAATTTTTCAAGTTACACAGAAGAAAAAGTGAACTTTTAACCGTTTGTCTTATAAAACAAATGACATCAATAAACAGATACATAGTCCATAATGATTGCAAGGCCTCTATCATTGTGCATAACGTTAATACCAAAGCGAGGTTCTATAGAAGAGAAGGAATTCCCGCCCCTGAGCTTAACGTTTGTAAAGAGTGATAGATCTCTCCCCCGGCACCCCTAATGGGAACATAATGTGTCGGGGGGTGATGGTCTGAATCCCTTGTTAGATGCCCAGGCCTGGGCTTTCAGAGTTGTATATATTAAAAAGAGAAAAAATTTTTTAACCTCTGTATATCTTCGCCTAGCAATCATTAGTAATCAGTAAACGCTTTATGACATGGTGATGTTCACCAGAGTCAAGAAATGTGAAATTGTGGGCTAGTTGTTTAGTGCTGATACTGTGTCTGCTAACTACTGAATAACCAATGAACTGAACTGCAGTTCCTCTCTGCCAGGGTCCTGTCCTGCTTGTAGTGTTGAGCTCCTCCCCCTCCTCTCCCAGCCGGGACACACTGAGGTGGGGAAGGGCTCCTGAGGTCTCCAGGGTAGGTGTAGATGAGAGTTTAAAGTTTTGTTGGTAGAGATGTAGTACTTATGAAGGCCTAGTATTGTGAGCATCCGCTTGTTTTAACCAAGTGTTCCATGGGGACCATTGTTCTAGGGTTGCTCTGTATTTTTTATCCTGGGCTGCCGATGCGATTTCATATGAGGAGTGTAGGCTAGTTAGTTCTATAGTGTCCTGTACATTGGGGATTTTTTCGGTTTTCCATAGCTTAGTAATAGTCAGCTTTGCTGCCAAAAGAACATGAGTGTAGATTGTTTGAAGGTTTAAAGGAATTTCCCCAATGGTTAGATGCAGTAAAGCAAGAGCTGGATTTTTGGTGATATCAAGATGTGTTATTTCTTTTAGTATGTGGAAAATTTTCCCCCAGAACGTCTGAAGCATTGGGCACTCCCAGAGTATGTGCAATAAATGGCCTGATGGAGCTTTACATCTCCAACAAGTATCCCTGCCTTGTGGACTGAATTTGGCTATGCGATCTGGTGTCATATACCATCTAAGCGCTACTTTTGTGTATAGTTCCCTCAAGGATGCACTACGTGTGTATTTGTGTATAGATTGGATGGCTGCTTTCCATTGCTCTACCGAGAAGGAGTTTCCAATGTCTGCTTCCCATTGTTGGTGTGGTTTCAGTTTTTGAAAGGATTTTTTGTCTTGTAGAGTGTGATAGAAGAGAGAAATGCCTTTGCGAGCTTGTTGTGTTTTTGTGAGATAATTCCAAACCTGCTCGGGAATTTGGTATGAGATGTTGGCAATGTCGTGGATGCTGTGTTGTATGCGGAGGTAATTGTACTGTTCAGTTTGGGGGAGATTGTAGTCTTGCTGAAGTTGCTGGAAAGTTTTCTTTTCAGACCCTTCTAGCAAGTCTTGGATTAATTGTATGCCACATCTTTGCCACTGAGCTATATTAAGATCGGGGGTTACTAATGTTAACGCTGTGATGGGGATAGGTGGTGAAATCATTTGTAGTGTGCTTGGTTCTGATTGAATAAGCCTCATCCATGCTTTAGCTGTTGCTCTCATGGTGGGAGGTAGAGCTGTGGAAATTTTGCTTTGGTATGGGCTAGCTAGTAGCCATGATTGTAGGTGTACTCGTGGTGTTGAGGTTTGTTCTATTGATCCCCACATTGTACCTATCTCGGGGGACATCCAACCTTTTGTTTGAGCTAGAATGGCTGCTATGTAATAGTCCTCAAAGTCTATATACCCTGTACCTCCTGCTCTGATGTGTTTTATCAGAACTGCTCGCTTGCATCTGGGTTTTGTCCCTTTCCATAGGAATTTGTTCAATTCCGTCTGTAGGAGTGTAAAGAACCTTTTTGGAATAGGAACGGGTAACGTTCGGAATAAGTATAAAAGTTGAGGTAGGTGAAGCATTTTAAATGCTGCCAGCCTCCCGGACCAAGATAGTTCATGAACCGCTAATTTTTTGAGATCTGATTGTAGGTTTTTAAGTAGTGGGATGTGGTTTGTTGCATAAAGTTTTTCCACATTCTTTGTGAGTTGAATGCCCAAATATGATATGCTGTCTTTTGCCCATGTATATGGGAATTTATTTTGCAATATTAGGCTTGTTGTAGTGCCTAGTCCTAACTCTAATATATAGGATTTGGTTTTGTTTACCTTATAATATGAAATGTTACTGAATGTTTGCAGTATTCTTTGAGTCTCTGCCAGGGAAGAAGCCGGGTTAGATAGGGTCAAAATGACATCATCCGCAAATAAACTAATCTTGTGGGTGACTGGGCCTATTGTAAAACCTGAGATTTGCGGGTTAGTTCTAATCAGAGTAGCTAGGGGTTCCATCAAGAGATTGAAAATTAGCGGTGAAAGAGGGCACCCTTGCCTGGTGCCGTTGCTAATTTTAAATGGTTTAGATAATGTGTTAGATGTGAACACTCTTGCTGAGGGGGTAGCGTACAAGGCCATAATTGCCTTATAAATATTATCTTGGAACCCGAATTTGTGCAGTACTGCACTGAGATATTTCCAGTGGACTCTGTCGAACGCCTTCTCTGCATCTAGGGCCAGAAGCAGAGAAGGCGTTCCGGTGGATCTTGCATGGTGGATGATGTTTATAAGTCGTCTTGTGGCATCAGATGCTTGTCTGTTTTTGGTGAAACCCGTTTGGTCGCTATGGATAAGGGACGGAAGAATGTCTATTAGTCGATTCTCTATGGTTTTTGCGTAAATTTTTGTGTCTAGGTTCAATAGCGAGATTGGCCTAAAGTTTTGGGGAATATTCGGCTCCTTCCCTGGCTTAGGCAATGTTATAATGGTGGCCTGTAACATTTCGTCTGGAAGGTAGGAAGAGAGCGCAGCATTATTAAATATTTTGATAATCTGAGGTATCAGTATTTGGGCAAATTTTTGGTAGTATTCCCCAGTAAGGCCATCAGGGCCGGGGGCTTTGTTGCGTGGTAAGTTTTTGATGGTAGTGAGCAGTTCCTGTCGTGTAAAGGGGGCGTTTAATAGTTCTAGTTGCTGACTGGTAAGAGTTGGTAATTTTATATTGAGGAGGAACTGATCAATATCATTTGCGGTTGGCTGGTGTACTGCTTTGTCTGTGGTCAAATTATAAAGATCACTGTAATAAGCGCTGAATGCATCAGCAATTTTCTGAGGGTCAGTTGTTTTTTGTTTTGAGTGTGGGTGGATTATGTGGTCGATTCTGGATTTAATGCGGCATCCTTTTATGCGGCGTGCTAGTGTTTTCCCTGCTTTATTTGATGTTGAGTATAGGGAGGTTCTGAATTTCTTTTGCATCCGATAATACTTGTCTAGGAGAATAGAGCTTAGCTCCGATCTAAGGCTGAGGATTTCGTTCGTGTGGG
Organism: Glandirana rugosa; assembly: GCA_018402905.1. Taxonomy (NCBI): domain Eukaryota; kingdom Metazoa; phylum Chordata; class Amphibia; order Anura; family Ranidae; genus Glandirana; species Glandirana rugosa. The sequence continues at coordinate 197,961 of BLSH010137413.1, forward strand.
GTGTGTCTGATGTTGTTTTTGCTTGATTCTCTAACTCAGCTATTTTTGCCAGTAGAGAATCTACCTGCCGCGCTCTCTCCCTTTTTGTCCTGGAACCAATTTGTATCAGGTTCCCCCTAATAAATGGTTTAAGAGCATTCCACACCACAGCATGGTCTCCAACCGACCCCTCGTTAAATTGGAAGTATTCTAGTAGTTGATTTGCAAGATTAGTGGAGTGGTGTTCACTCTGGAGTATGAAGTTATTGACTTTCCACATTGAAACCGGGGTGTGCAAGTTAGAGTCGTTGATTGTGATACTAATTGGGGCATGGTCTGACCATGATGTGGTGTGTATCTCAGAGGCATGAGTCCTCTGCAATAAACATCTGTCAACCAAAAACAGGTCGATGCGTGAAAAAGATTTATGAACTGGAGACAGGTAGGTATAGTTCCTCTCCGTGTCGTGGTGACACCTCCAGACATCATATAGTTCATGGTTCTTAATAAACTGTTGCATTTTTGTGTCTCTTCTTTTCCCCGGGGAGGATGAGTCAAGTTGGGCCTCCGGTACTATGTTGAAGTCCCCGCATATGACAGTGAGACCCTCTTGGTGTTTTTTGAGGATCCGCATTGTTTTGTTCAAGAACTTAATTTGGTGTCGGTTAGGTGCGTATATCGACATTATAGTATATATTGTTCCGTTCAGGGAACATGTGAGGATTAGATATCTGCCATTTGGGTCTGCTATTGTACTGCGTGGTTGGAAGTTCACTGAAGTTTTTATCGCTATCATGACACCGCGTTTCTTGACCGGAGAAGACGCAAAATAGATGTGAGGGAAGTCTTTGTGGGAACACTTAGGTTGGGCATCTTTTTGAAAGTGAGTCTCTTGTGCACAAATAATGTCACACTGTAGGTCCTTGGCAGAGTTCCATAGACTGATTCTTTTTACTGGATGGTTGAGGCCATTGGTGTTAATGGATAATATTTTGAGGGGCATTATGTGGCTGATGATGTGTAGATGTGTTAAAACCACTTACTTACAGTTGCAGACGCTGTGCTAGGACGATTGTTCAAACTTCTGGGTGCTTGGGTAAGCTGAAGGCTTGATTGGTTTACGCCTGGAGACTCTTCCTTTATGCAGGATCCTGGATTGATGGGTTAAGAGGAGCAACAATACTTGGAACGAAAAAGGGATATAAAGAAATAATCAGGATGGTTATTCAGGAAAGTTACACAACTGTGCTGATCGATGAGCCTGGAGGAGCATTAACAACAACTATCCTCCTTTGGGGGGTAAACAGTTACTATCAACGGCACTGGAGCCGGTCAGAGAATTGAACGCCTCTTGTATAATATATGATATTGAACGGTCATGTTTCCTTGTTTGGACTGATCCCAGCATACTTATCCCTCTGTGGCTTGGGACGGTTTGGAATAGAGAAAGGATTTGTGTCTTGGGGCGGATCTATTATAATTCCCCATTGATATAGTAGTTTCATTCCTTGTGTAAGTGAGGATATAACGTGGTTTGTACCATTCCTTGTGATCATGAGTGTAGCCGGGTATCTCCATTTATATGGGATTTTATGGTTATTCATGGCTTTGGTTACTGGACTGAGCTGTCTGCGGAGTTGGAGCGTATACTTCGATAAGTCTGGGTATAGTTGAATATTCTCAAATGGTGCAGGGGGGTGCGTGTTAATTCTGATTTCTCTTAGCAGTTTTTCTTTTATGTGGAAAAAGTGCACCCTCATAATTACATCCCTAGGGACCGACTGTGCCAGATGCGACGGTTTAGCAATCCTGTGGATCCTGTCAATCAGAAGTTCCACAGGCTTTGCATCCGGAATGACGGCAGCCATTAAATCTTTAGCGTATTGGTGCAAAGCTGTGGGTGGAACTGATTCGGGGATCCCTCTTAATTTAACATTGTTTCTACAGGACCTGTCCTCTAAGTCTGAGAGTTTGGCCTTAATCCACTGGTTGTCGTCCATTATGTTGTCATGGGCATCAACAAGCGCATTGATGGTATTTGTGCTATCCGCCATCTTGTGTTCTATGTAAGTGACTCTCTCATCTAGACTGTGGATGTCAGCGCTGAATTTAGAAAACATAGAGGACAGGTCTGTTAGTAGTGATGCCTGTAGAGACAATAGCATGTCTTTTAAAGTTGTGTCAATCACGGGTTGGCCCGTGGTCGGGAAGGCCGCCATGGATGATTGTAATGCTTGGTTAGATTACAGGGGGTTAAATGGCGCCTCTGTGTGAGGAGATGGTGGCGGAGAGTGTAATCTCATCCTTGTTTTGGCAGGACTGCCGCTGTTAGGGCTAGTGACCGACAGGTGTTTGATCGGTGTTGGTGGTGGGGAGTTACCTGGCGTCATTCCAGCCTCATCTGGAAGGTCTGTGTAGGCCGCGTTGCTGCTACTGGGTCCCGCTGCTTCTCCCTCCTGCGCAGGCCTCAGCCGCGGCGCTGACTTATGGAAGAATTCAGTCAGCTTTTGCGGACGCTCCACTCCCTTTCTTTTCCCCGCCATCGCTCTAGGGTGTCTCCGCTATGTGTGCGACGTTGTTCTCGGTGAACTGGGTTGATGTAGCTGGCCGTTCCGTCGTTATTGTGTCCTCTGACCGGCGGAGCTCCTCAGCTAAGCTGCCATACTCGCGCGCCGTCAAGCCACGCCCCCCCCCGGCATGTTAAATCTTATGCCAAGTCAAGTCAATGTGAACCAGGGCTAAGGCCCCTTTCACACTTGTGCGACACGATTTTACCACAATTTTTTGCCACAATTTTCTTGCGACTTGAAGCAATGCCTGTATACTCCTGAGGTCTATGGACCTCAAGTCACATCAAAGTGGGACCAAGGTAATGCAGGGACAACTTTGAAGTCGCTGCAACTTGAAATCACATAGATATGAATGGTACTCATTAAAGATCATGGGGAACGACTTGTCATGCGACTTTGCAGTCCCAAGTCGCAGGACAAGTCGCACACGTGTGAAAGGGGCCTGGTGCAACTTGAGGTCCATAGGCTTCAATGTTAAACCCTCAAAGTCGCATGCAAATCACACCTGTATAATATAGATGCGATTTCTGTACTACTTTGTAATATGTATTCATTGTTCCAAAGTTGCAACAAAGTCAGACTACAGTCGTACTGATCTGAAATTGCGGTGAAATTGCTGTAAAATTGCGTCACACCAGTGTGAAAGGGGCCTAGGGCCCCATTCACACCTGAGCATTTTCAGGTCTTAAAACACTCGTAAAACGCTCATCTCTGCAGCTCCAAAACGCCCAACAAGCAAAATCCCATTCATTTCAAAGGCCCCTGTTCACATCTGAGCGTTTTGTCGCCTGAAGGAAAACGCCTGAAAAACGCTTGAAGCTCAAAAACGTACATGAGCTTCTATTTAGCCAGATTACAGGTGTTTTATTGCCTTTTACATTGGTGACCTTTTGACCTGTACAAATCGCTGTAAAAATTGCGGTAAAATCGCTGTAAAATTCACACAATTTTCTGCCTGAAACAAAACACTCAGGTGTGAATGCAGCCTAGGAGTGCCTTTAGTCTTTCACAATCCATTTCATGCCCCTGTTCCTGTATTTGCATCAACCAACAGTAAATACAACAGCAGGAGCTGTGATTTTCTACATGGGGCAACAGATGTACAATTCTTACTGCAGTCTTGAAGCAAAGAAAAAATATGTGAGAAATTAATCACAAGCTTGGTTTGCAAAGGGTGAACGTCACATAGAGCCTGTCATGTCTGGCAGTAATGACTATTTGTGTTTGTCCTTTTGTATCAATGCTTAGCTTTTGCATGCATAGCTGATTTTGTACTACACCACTACTATGCAATCTGTACTTACTTCAGCTTCCAGGAACTCTGAGAGCTTACTTTCCCAGGTCACCAGAAATAAAAAGTGCAATTTGTTTGTTTTTTCAGTTATTGTTTATGTGTGTGTATCAGGTTCAAGAGCTTTCTTTCCCATTTTTATTATTTGCAATAATAACAATTCTTAGCAGGAGAATGGGGACAAATCCAGCATAAACACAAAAGGCAGGTACCATTTCCAGCTTACTGGCTAAGAATTCCACTGCCCAGTCTGCTTATACAGCCAGACAAGACTTCTCCAATCACAGCAACACTGTTGGACTGCTCACTCATTTATCCTGATTAAGGCCCCTTGAACACAGATGTATGAATGTATGCACTAATATAGTCTCTGGATGGCACAATGCAATTACACAGCCTCTGATGAGCACTGCACGGCAGCTTGACTCAGAGTTTACAGCAGCTTTTCTGCACACAGGTGCTGGCAGCCAGTACTCCCAGACAATAATAGCAGTTCCTCAATTCTCACACCAGACAGTACACAACAGGATGGGGCAACACGGGTCTTAGTACTCGTAAATCAACCCCACTATTTTTCCTCATTTGGCCCTGTAGCAGCACAACAGCAGACAGGTTGGGAATCTAGTCTCCCTGCAGCAGCTCAGTCCACACAGGCAGGTGTGCAGCCTGCAGACTTGTTCCAAAATAAACAGTCGCGCTAAACCAAGTATAAATGAAAAGTGCTAATGGCAAAATGAATCCTGAACCAATCATATATCATAAATAACATAAAAAAGTGGTATAATCAAATAATCATGTCCATATATCCGGTCCTCCGTGATGATCAGACATAGAAAAGAGTGCACCAAAGTGATAAGTTCAAAGTAAAGTGATAGTAGGGTGATAATGAGACATCAACTCTATTTAAAGTGAAGTTCTTCCTCTGAAAGATGTCAGGCCACACTGGTTCCTCGTGTCGGGCCACCACCAAGGAGCATGCACACCGGGTGGAATTAACAGATGGGTACTCTTACCAGAGCCCAGTCACTCACTATCGCTAGTGAGTCAACAAGCCAGACAGCCGTGACCCGCTGTGAGGTATCAGGGAAGTCCTCGCTTTTCTCTCCAAGTCCTATCTCATGCCCGACTCTGATGGGACCATCTCATAGGTAAACCGCCACACATCCCAATTGAGAGAAGAGCTGCATATAGCGTAATTCCGTATAAAATGATTTATTTAAAAAGCATAAAATATACTCACAAAAGTACACATCAATCTCGCATTTCAATAAAAACAGTCTGCTGCAGCACAGAACGCTCTCCCGTCCTTCCGGGTGTAGGTGACGTCAGCACGTAGCTCCGCCCAACATGTTTCGTCAAACTTGACGTCTTCCTGGGGCATGGGCGACATGCTGAAACGTCACCTTTATATAGCTACAGGCGGACCAAGCCTCCTTATGAGTCTCTGCCGCCATTTTTTCGGAGTCTAAATTTCTAATATATACTGTAGTGGGTCTCCTAACGACTACCACTGACTAACTTAATAATTACTTCTTATGCACCATCCATATATCACTCCTCATACAATATTGGTCTAGCCTATTATTAAACAGTAAGGCCGATGGATGATGAAATCATATATAGGGTCCCTTGATAGGATCACATCTCTTTTATGGGAATGCGCTTAATTTAGTAGTGTACCCTAGGGGGCGCACCCTATCTGAGGAGCAATCCTTTTAGGAGCTTCTAGAGATCAGACGTTACGGTGGCATCATTTTCTGTACCAGTTCTGACCATATATAAATATAGGTAACACAGGATAATAAAAAAACATATACTACAGGTGTTTCTCTTAAAAATAATGGACTATTATTTCCACCACTGAATACTCACTAAAGCCTCCCATTCTTAATATGCTGCCATCACTCCTCTCAACCAGCAATGGGGCAAGGGCAGCAGTCGAGAAAGTCTTAGTATATCTCATTGTGAGGGGTAAGTGATAAATAGAGCTGAGGGTTCTGTTCTCTATATAACCTTATCAGGAGATCAGAACCCCATTCTTTGATAACCATCTATCTCTCCATACATTATAGCCACCTATCAATCTGGGCTCTGGATCCTCCGGTTTTCTCAATAAAGATCCAGGTAATCACAGAACACAGATAGTGGACTGGCTTCTAGAATTGTCTAAAAAAGCGTTGATTTCGTCATCAACATTTAGGCCATGAGGTTTCAAACACTGGGCTTTATATATCCACCCCATCTCTAATTTGGAGATCTCTCTCCATTTAGAACCACCCCTCCAGTGCATTTTCAGCACATCTATACCTAGGAAGGCTGTCCCCTTTGGGTTCCTATTATGGACCTCCAGATAATGTCTGGAGAGGGGGTGTTTTGTTCCTTGGTGGTGGCCCGATACGAGGAATCAGTGTGGCCTGACATCTTTCAGAGGAAGAACTTCACTTTAAATAGAGTTGATGTCTCATTATCACCCTACTGTCACTTTACTTTGAACTTATCATTTTGGTGCACTCTTTTCTATGTCTGATCATCACGGAGGACAGGATATATGGACATGATTATTTGATTATACCACTTTTATATGTTATTTATGATATATGATTGGTTCAGGATTAATTTTGCCATTAGCACTTTTCATTTATACTTGGTTTAGCGCAAATTTTTGGGTTCACTTTATCACAGGGAACACAGTTGCAGCTTTTTCATATGAGATACTAGTTTGGGATTATAGCACGATATAATTTTTTGTTTTTATTTGGTTAGCCTGCAGACTTAAGCCTAGGTTCAGTGACCTTTCTCTTTAGCAGCAGCCAGCCAGAGATAATCTTCTGCTTTTCTCCTACACACGGGGGGTATTTACTAAGGGCTAATCCACTTTGCTCTAGTAGAGTTGTAGAGAGTAGTAGAGTTGCCACCTCATCCCTTTAAAACCAAACACATATTAATTACACAGGTTCTGTGGCTGATTAGGGTGGTAATTGAACTCACTTGGTGCCTTATCTGCATTAAATTAGCCTCAGAACCTGTGTAATTCATATGTATTCCGGTTTAAAGGGATGAGGTGGCAACCCTAACTACAAGTGCACTGCAAGTGCACTTGGAAGGGCAGTCCCTGTAGATCCGAGGGGGACATGCAAGGAAAATAAAAAACAGCATTTTTGTTTGTGCATGATCGGATGATAAAATCAGCAAAGGTTCCCCCCATTTCAGATCTTCCCCTCAGATTTACAGCGACTGCACTTCCAAGGGTGGATTTGCCTTTAGTAAATCAACCCTGATGATCATCTTTTTCTTCTTTTAAAACATCCTCTTGCTCCTCTTTTTCCAGCTGTATGTCATAGACCATTCCAGAGTCCCAAATAGACCAAGGATGAGAAATGGAGGGGGTGTTTATGTCCCATATGTCTTGATGATTCCCACAGAGTGGTACGTTTCCCTATGAATTCCACCATAGAAAAAGAAAATTCTTCCCTTAAACAATAGTGATACGGTGAGTCCTGAAATCAGGCATAGGGACTAGGGAGCAGAAATAATGCTTACAGATCCACTGGCAAAACAAGTGTCTGAACATCCCTTTGCTTCATCCTCCTTCTGATTGTTGTCCACCATATATGATAAAATAAAATAAAACCAAATATAAAACGCCCCAAAACAAGATGAATAAAATTGTAAACCAGCTCTATTTGGTTGCCAACCAAATCACTAAAAACATATTCAAAATATAGCATAGATAATCAATGAAAACTATTTTCAGCTGCTGCTATTAATAAATAAACATCTGATAAAAGGATGAGTCGGTTTTGGCGTTCCTTGTCCCGGGAGCATCCCTGGTAGACAAGTACATCTAGCGGTGAGAAGGAAAACGTCTAGACTGACTTGAATGTCACGTCTTTTATGCTGATTTTATTTGTTTTTTTTTTTGTAAGTACATGTCTTAAGAGAGGGGTTCTTTGTGTGGAGTTCCAATAAAAGTTTTAAAGGTAACGCACTATGTGAGCACCTCTGTTTCTTAAAGTGGTAGTAAACCCTCCTATCATTTTCAGCCAAGGAAGCTGCCATCTTGGCCTCTGTTTAATCTACAACTGCCATGATGCTGTACATGTGATCAGCTATGACACCAGCCATGGGATGGTTTGACAGTTTGGTTTAGAGCACAACCAATGGGAGAGTTATGTTTCTGGCACGTGACGGAAATGTGACTGGTTTTTAACCTGTTAAATGCATGGGTTTACTACCGCTTTAAGGACAACTTCAGCCGGGGGCATAGTGGTACAGACTTGGCACAATATAAGGCATGATTGGTTGTTTTACCAAGGAGACACATCTTGGAGAGGGCTGTTTGGGCGCTTTGTGTGGCCACCCTTTGGTGAGTCTCTCCAAATAGGGGAAAACCCCAGTCTTTCACGCGGTGTGGTGATGGTGTGCGGTACATATGTAAACTTCACCAAAGATTGCACATATGGACATTTTGATGACTGTTTAATAACAAACTTGGTTGTTTTTATTAACATTACTGATAATTGGCATCACTGAAGGTGGAGCCAGTAGTGCTGCTATACATAGGCCATAGCTCCGATTTTATTGGTTATATGCATGTTTTATCACCATATATGATAAATTAAAAGAAACTGCTCTTGTGAAAAAAGCAATAAACACAGAATGAAAAGCTGCTTGCATGCAATGAGATATTAATGCTAGCAATAAGTTCTTGTTTCCCACATGTGCTGCCCTAATCAAACAAACATATACACAACTGAAGCTTATGTGCTCTATACAGTATGACTCTCAAATCATAAAGAAGACATATACTGTATAGCTTGATGTAAAGAACACCACTAAAAGGCAAGGCTCCGTTTGCCATTTAAGAGATGAATAGCCAGGAAGATACACCAATATTCACATTCCCCTCAAATCAACATTCCATGTAAAACTCATTAGAAAAAAAAGGAGATCAAATGCTCCACAATGTACGGATATATTAAATATAACATTTTACCTTAGACAGGTAAACAGTAACAGTGCTGTATATAAAACTGTCTCTAGCAACCACATTGCACTTCCAGGGACATGGTGCCATCACGGTACATAGCTCCAGCCTATGTGTTTCATCAAAACTGATGTCTTCCGTGGCACAGATGCTACGCCGTGTCATCATGCTTTTTATACTCTCTATGTGTTGTGGTCTGTGTCCACTTTGCATATGCAGAGTGGACACGAACACAGCCGGCTCTGCTCTATGGGCCTTCTGATCTGATCTGGCCAGACGGAAGGAAACGGATCCCCTTCTGTTTATAGCGGATCAGAGGTAGGCGGGTGTAAATGGACACAACATGTTTGTTTACATCCACCGCTTGATAAAGGTGAATGGAGGGTCCGATCGGGTCCACCTCAAAAATGGACAGGCGGACCCAATCAGACCGATCATGTGAAAGGGGCCTAAGGCTGCTTTCATACTGATGCACTGCAGTTTTTCCACACCACGGACAGGTGTGGTGCCATCCTGCATTCAGGTGTATTGGCGTGCTTTCAGAAAGCACACCAAACCTGCAGGATGTAATAGAAGTCTATTGGCTCATTGCAGGTAACCTGCTGCGGATCATTGTGTGTAAGCAGCCTAATAACCATTGCAGATCTTTGATACTATGATTATTGCTAAAGTGTGATTTCATAAACTGACCTTTTTAGTCCTTTAATCCTCTTTGTGTATCTCTGCATGAATCGCCACTTTCTGCAGGTAGCTAGCTGTAGAAAATCTTGCTTTCCCAGGCACAGGAGCCGGCACTATCAAGGACGCATCGGCTTATGTGGCTCTGCTCCCTCCACAGCCGCTTGCTTCCTCTACCGTGGGCTCCATCCACAACACGGATGCTCTGGGATAGTGGGTCGGCAAACCGCGATCTGGGCTTGCCAACCCGCCATCCCAGAGCAGGAGATTACGGGCCATATCAGTGGGTTCCGTGGGCCACACGTGTCACTGGTTGGACCCCACTGCTCTTAATGGTCCCTCATAAGGATATGCTTTAATGCCAAGACCCATCCTATGCCATCTAGTGTTGTTAAAGTGGGAGTAAATTCCCTTAGTTGATTTTTCCTTAAGAGCTCTGTGGCGTAAACAGTGACTCCCGCAGCCATTCATACCACCAAATTCCACGAACCCGGAAGGAAGACCAGGTGAAGATGGAAGTGCCTACAGCAGTGACAGTGCGTAGCTGGAGGGCTTTGTTTTCAGGTAAGTTTGTCATAATATGCTAGAGGTCGGTGTATACTAGCACACGGGAAATTGCCCAATTTTTTATTTTTTTATTTGTTACTGCAGTTTACTACCACTTGAATCTATACAGCACCCACTGTTTAGTACATATAGAGAAATTTATATGAGACATAAAAGTCACAATAAAAAAAAGAAATTAAAACTCCATTTATCCAAGGCATAAATGAAAGTCTCACACGGACGCCCATGAGAACAGCCTAATGCCTCGTACACACGGTTCGATGGTCTTATACAACAGGTCGTACGAACGACCGTTGTATGCAAAATTGATCATTAGTATGTGCGATTAGAACTGCCGAAGTACGACGGTCGTACAACAGGAGTTGTATGAGCAAACTAGAAAACTTGGTAGTACCAACAAGCGGTCTTATGAGCGTTGTATCGCGTGTACAGAGAAGTTGGTCCAACAAGTTGTATTGTGCAAAACACGCATGCTCAGAAGTCAGGAACGGCCAGACACTAATTACATGCACCTGAACTTTCTCTTTATACGTTCATAACACGACACTGCGTTCAGCTTGGTCGTACGATCATGTAGTGCATATCAGTATCCTAGATACAACAGCCAACATATGATTTGGTCCGTTCGGTCGTATGACCGTCGAACCGTGTGTACAAGGCTTACGTCATTTGGAGGAATCCGAGCTACATCCTATTAAAATTAGAAGGACCTGCAATCTATTTGCATCTGGTGAGTTTTGACCCCAGGGGGTGTGGTGCTCACGCGGTGTTCCCTTGGATGTGGCAACGGAACTCCCACCTATAGGATAACGATTACAGCTGTAATTTATGCACTTTATCTGAAGCCTTTGCACTATTGCACTTTTATCCTTAAAGACATATAAGATTTGTCTTCGGAGTGCTGTCGGTTCACATTGGATTTGGTGTTTCTGCACTAATTTGAATGTTTAACTTTAGATTTTCATTGATGGTTTTAAAATGGCTGCTCCAGGGTAATTCTAATGTAGGGAGCTCGATACCCTGACATTTCTTAAAGCGGTATTAAGCCCAAAACCAAAAGTGTATTATATTGCCATTAACCAATCAGTAGATGTAGTGGTTGCATTAGTTTTCTTTTCTTTGTTTTTTCCCCTGTTGATCTGGCCAGTAACACACCTCCTGTGTTAGTGAGACACAACACTGGAGAAATGAGTACAGGGGGCACAGTAGACAGCACCATTATCAGTCTGGGGGAGGGTCGTGTTAAATTTATTAGCAGATTTACAACCACTAACAAACTGAAACCAAACTCCAGCTCATGCTTTATAATTAGTTAAAGCATACAGATTTTTTTTTCTTTTGGGAGAAAGGTTTTACATGAATAAATAAAAGCTGATCATTTTAATCACCTCTGCCAGTGTCAAGTGTTTTGCCTCATCCATGTAAACCAGTGGTTCTCAACTCCGGTCCTCAGGGCCCACTAACAGGCCAGATTTTAAGTATTACCTTGGGGAGATGCAGACTAGAATACTGCAATCACTGAGCAACAAGTTATATCACCTGTGATGTATTTCAGTTATCCTGCAAACCTGGCCTGTTAGTGGGTCCCGAGGACCGGAGTTGAGAACCACTGATGTAAACTGATACATTCTAGAGAGCTAAAAATAACAGACTTGCTGGTTGGATCACCAAATGAAAATAGAAGAAAGAAAGCCTAAAAAGGCAAACTTATACAACCATCACATATAAGAATTGGTAATCTCAAATATAATAAATGTTGGCATTTGGGAATAACACTGCTTTAGGCTGGGCTCACACTGTGTGTGACGCCATTCGCCGTTTCAGGCCCGAATTAGGTCAGAAATTTTGGCTGAATTCAGACCTGAAGCGGAGCCAAAGATGCGCAGGAATCTTCTGCAGTGCGCTCCGTGGCTGCCCAGGAGATGTGTGAGCCGGCTCCATTGAGAGCCGGGCACACTCTCCTGTCATGCGAATTGCATGTGGAGAAAATCTGTATCCAATTCACATTAGTGTGAACCTAGCCTCAAGATATGACAATTTTTTAATAATATTTTTTTTACGGCATAATGGTGTGTAGAAAAGGATGTAATTTAATGGCCATGAGAACTATCTATTTTTATCTTTCTATCAAAAGGTCATCTCTATCACTTGTTTTGATGATGGTATCCAATGAGTTGTCCTCATACCCTTTTTATATGAACCTCGGTCTCTATTCACGGAAGTTCTGGAAAGTTTCATAATGTTCTAGAAGTTGCCGAATAGAAAATTGCGGAAAGTTCT
>BLSH010137413.1:210322-229788 GCA_018402905.1 Glandirana rugosa
ATGGTTAAGAATATACACTACCAACATATTCAAACGGAAAAATCCGAAAGAAAGAAGATAAAAGTAAACCACTAGGTTGGTCGTTCAGACAATAAAAATCGAGAGATCTTACATAGTCAAATGTAGTCACCAAGAGTTGAGGCCAGGAGCCCTGGGTGATTGTCCGGTCCAAACGTCCTATTGACTTTATGTAGTGTCCACTATATTGAACAACGAGTCACTAACGTCATAAGATCAGACGTAGAGGGGTTCCATTATGAATTTTAGACCGGACAATCACCCGGGACTCCTGGCCTCAACTCTTGGTGACCATTCTAGAGAGCTAAAAATAACAGACTTGCTGGTTGGATCACCAAATGAAAATAGAAGAAAGAAAGCCTAAAAAGGCAAACTTATACAACCATCACATATAAGAATTGGTAAGCTCAAATATAATAAATGTTGGCATTTGGGAATAACACTGCTTTAGGCTGGGCTCACACTGTGTGTGACGCCATTCGCCGTTTCAAGCCCGAATTAGGTCAGAAATTTTGGCTGAATTCAGACCTGAAGCGGAGCCAAAGATGCGCAGGAATCTTCTGCAGTGCGCTCCGTGGCTGCCCAGGAGATGTGTGAGCCGGCTCCATTGAGAGCCGGGCACACTCTCCTGTCATGCGAATTGCATGTGGAGAAAATCTGTATCCAATTCACATTAGTGTGAACCTAGCCTCAAGATATGACAATTTTTTAATAATATTTTTTTTACGGCATAATGGTGTGTAGAAAAGGATGTAATTTAATGGCCATGAGAACTATCTATTTTTATCTTTCTATCAAAAGGTCATCTCTATCACTTGTTTTGATGATGGTATCCAATGAGTTGTCCTCATACCCTTTTTATATGAACCTCGGTCTCTATTCACGGAAGTTCTGGAAAGTTTCATAATGTTCTAGAAGTTGCCGAATAGAAAATTGCGGAAAGTTCTCAAAAGTTCTAGAATGTTCTACAAAGTCCAGTTGATCATACTACACTATGAGATTGCCCTTCATTCTTCTTCTGCCTCATGTATGATTTCTACAGAGTACTGCTGAGCCAAGACTATGGTGACAATTGCATAGCTGTGTGGCAGCCATGCACATCTGATCTGGGTTCTCTGAGATCTATACATTCAGTAAGGAGCACCGTTAGTACACACTTGGAGCACATACCTGGTTGTCAGTTGTTCACTGTGAGTATTATATCTCACGGGAGCTGATCACAGAAGTCGTGCATCCTATGTGGACTTTTTGCCTTGTGAACTATTTTTATGATGATATATATTTAACACGTTAATTGAGTTATTTGTGGACAATATAGTATCATGTATATTCTGTCCAGCATGCAGGCTTGAAATGTGGTATCTATGACAGATGAGGTAATTTCACCCTGGCCCAATCAGAAGAGTATTTTCTCAGCCATAACCTACATGTTAGAAGATTCAGGGATGTTTTTTTGCTTACGGAACTGTTTAATGCAGAGTTGAGACAGGTAAAAGGCAATAGTTCTCACAGCGTTAAGAAGCAGTGTGGTAAGCATAGGAGAATTTACACAAAATGGGTCTTAGCAAGGGGAGAGTAGGAGGGGTTACAGAATGACAAGGAGGGAGAGAAAGGTCTTAAAGAGGAAACAACAGTTACAGCGGCAACTGCAAATACACAAAGGTGGGTCAAGTCATGGGACATGACAATGTATATGGGGAGTTTTGCACTATTTGTATTTTGGATTGTATTATTTAACCGGTTAAGAACTGGCCCATAGCCAAATGACGGCTACAGGGTGGTTGCTTAACTCTGGGAGGGTGTACAATGACGCCCTCCCAGAATTGTGCGTCCCGCATGCCCCCTGGTGCATGCATTTGGGAACATCCATGACCGGACCCGGTGCTTCATGGATCGTACTGAATGGCCGCTTGCAGCGGCCTTTTACTATGTGATCGCTCCGTCAAATGACGGATCGATCACATGTTTTCTCTCCCCTCTCTGCACCGATCAGTGCAGTGTGAGAGGAGAGGGGAGAGAGCACTGCAGCAGCACTGTTGGCAGAGGATCTGAAGTGCCCACAGCGCTGCTATGTGCCAGGCTGCACCCCCACCATCCATCCATGCTCACCCAGCCATCCTCACCCACCCAGTCATCCATGCTCAGCCAGCCAGCCATCCATGCTCAGCCAGCCATCGATGCTCACTCAGCCATCCATGTTCACCCAGCCATCCATACTCACCCAGCCATCCATGCTCACCCAGCGATCCATGCTCACCCACCCAGCCATTCATGCTCACGCAGCTATCCATGCTTACCCAGCCATCCATGCTCGCCCATCCGTCCATGCTCACCCACCCAGCCATGCTCACCCATCCGTCCGTGCTCACCCACCCAACCATGCTCACCCATCCCCATCTGTGCTCACCCATCCCCATCCGTGCTCAGTCATCCACATCCCTGCTCACCCATCCCCATCCGTTCTCACCCATCCCCATCCGTGCTCAGTCATCCCCATTCATGCTCACTCATCCATGCTCACCCATCCCCATCCATGCTCAGTCATCCCCATCATGTTCACTCATCCCCATCCGTGCTCACTCATCCCCATCCGTGCTCACTCATCCCCATCTGTGCTCAGTCATCCTCATCCATGCTCAGTCATCTTCATCCCTGCCCTGCTCATCTATCCCCATCCGTGCTCAGTCATCCCATCCATACTCAGTCATCCCATCCATGCTCATCCATCCCCATCCATGCTCATCCATCCCCATCCATGCTCAGTCATGCCCATCCGTGCTCAGTTATCATCTTTTGTGCTCAGCCGTCCCCATCCGTGCTCATCCATCCTCAATGGTGCTCAGTCGTCCCCATCCGTGCTCAGTAATCCCATCCATGCTCAGTCATCCCCATCTGTGCTCAGTCATCCCCATCCATGCTCAGTCGTCCCCATCCATGCTCAGTTATCATCTTTTGTGCTCAGCCATCCCCATCCGTGCTCATCCATCCTCATTGGTGCTCAGTCGTCCCCATCCATGCTCAGTCATCCCATCCATGCTCAGTCATCCCCATCTGTGCCCCATCATCCCCTTTCATGCTCAGTCATCCCCATCCGTGCTCATCTATCCCCATCCATGGCTCATTTGTGCCTCATTCATGCTCATCCATACCACATCAGTTCTCATATGTGACACATCCATGTCACTACAGTGCCCATCTGTGCCACTACAGTGCCTATCCATGCCACTACAGTGCCTCACAATAGTGTAATAGGTAGTCAAATTAGATTTGAAATGTATGCCCCTAGAACACCTGAAGGTGCTCCCTGCATGTTGGGCCTCTGTATGTGACCATTCTGTGGAAAAGTCACACACATGGCATATCGCCATACTCGGGAGGAGTAGCAGAATATATTTTGGGGTGTCATTTTTGCTATGTACATGATGTGTGTTAGAAATATTGTATAAATTGACAAAATGTGTAAAAAAAAAGTGTTTTCATTATCTTTCCAAATTTTCCGAAAACTTGTGGAAAAAATGACACGTTCAAAAGACTCATTATGCCTCCTAGAATATATACTCTGGGGTGTTTACTTTCCAAAATGGGGTCTTTTTTTGGGCATTTCTGTTGTCCTGGTGCTCCAGGGCCTTCAAAAGTGCAAGAGGTAGTGAAGAAATGAAATGTGTAATTTATGCTCCTAGAAAGCCTGATGGCACTCCCTACATGTTGGGCCTCTGTATGTGGCCAGGCTGTGTAAAAGTCTCACACATGTGGTATTGCCACACTCAGGAGTAGTAGAATGTGTTTTGGGGTGTAATTTGTGATATGCATATTCTGGGTGTGAGAAATAACCTGTTAATATGACAATTTTGTGAAAAAAAAATCTTCATTTTGCAAAGAATCGTGGGAAAAAATTACAACTTCAAAAAACTCATCATGCCTCTTACTAAATACTTTGAAATGCCTACTTTCCAAAAAGGGGTCATTTGGGGGGTATTTGTATTTCCTGGCATGTCAGGGTCTCAAGAAATGAGATAGGCCGTCAGTACATCAGGTGTGATCAATTTTCAGTGATTGGCACCACAGCTTGTAGTCTCTATAACTTTCACAAAGACCAAATAATATACACTTATTTGGGGTTTTTTTTTACCAAAGATATGTAGCAGTATAAATTTTGGCCAAAATCTATGAAGAAAAATTACTAATTTGCAAAATTTTATAACAGAAATTAAGAAAAATGCATTTTTTTTACAAAATTTTCGGGCTTTTTTCATGTATAGCGCATAAAATAAAAAACCCAGCAATGATTAATTACCACCAAAAGAAAGCTCTATTTATGGGGAAAAAAAGGACAAAAATGTAATATGGGTACAGTGTTGCATGACTGAGTAATTGTCATTCAAAGTGTGAGAGCACCGAAAGCTCAAAATTGGTCTGGTTGTTAACCGGTTCAGCCCCAGCGCCGTAAATAGGCGGCGGCTGGCTTTGACCGGCTGTACCGGGACATAGCCTGCAGCTGCGGGCTATATCCCAGTATCCTTATTTAGAGCGGACGGTCGGCTATCCAGGGGTAATGACCGATCCGGCTTGGGAGCTGCTCGCTCGTTATCCCAGGGGGCGGGAGGGGACAACCCCCCTCCCGCCGCCTTCCGCCGCTCTTCTCCGGCCTCCTGTCTCACCGGGAGACCGGAGCGATGATCCAGCGCCTCTGCCGGCTGGAAGGAGACCTTATAGAAGCCGTAATCGGCTCCGATCGGGTCTCCTTTGGCAAATTCCGGAAGCGACGTTTTACTCGGCGGCTAACGGCGCCAATTTTAACAAAATGACAGTATTCAGAATCGCCGTTTTTGGCGATCTGAACACTGTGAAATGCAAAGGAGGGATGGGGGGTCTTTTAGACCCCCCAGCCCTCCAAAAAGAGTACCTGTCACCATATATTACTATCACAAGGGATGTTTACATTCCTTGTGATAGCAATAAAAGTGATCAGATTTTTTTTTTAAAGGAACAGTGTTAAAAATAAATAAATAAATAAATAAATAAAATTAAAAAAAAAAAAATTTAAAGTGCCACCATCCCCACGAGCTCGCGAAGCAAAGAAAACACATATGTAAGTTGCGCCCGCATATGATAACGGTGTTCAAACCACACATGTGAGGTATCGCCGTGATCGCCAGAGTGTGAGCAATAATTCTAGCAAAAGACCTCCTCTGCGCCTTTAACCTGGTAACCGATACATTTTTTTAAAGCGTCGCCTATGGAAATTTTTAAGTGCCGGACTTTGTCGCCATTCCGCGAGTGCGCAAAATTTTCAACCGTGTCATGTATGGTATCTATTTACTCGGCGTAACATCCTCTTTCACAATATAAAAAAATGGGGCTAACGTTACTGTTGTCTTATTTTTTAACTCAAAAAAGTAAAATTTTTCCAAAAAAATCGCGCTTGAAAGACCTCTGCGCAAATACTGTGTGACAAAAAGTATTTCAATGATTGCCATTTTATTCTCTAGGGTGTTTGAAAAAAATATATAATGTTTGGGGGTTCTAAGTAATTTTCTAGCAAAAAAAAATGTTTTTAGCTAGTAATCAACAAATGAAAAAAGGGGCCTGGTTGGTAAGTGGTTAAGGGGGTTCAAGTGCCCGGTGGTCAAGTGGTTAAAGTAACAGCTCACATATTTTTTATTATAAAAGAGAAGATATACACCACATATTTAGTTTGACAATTAACTAGCTGTTTATTGAATGAAAGATCCATTAGTGTATGACCTAATTGTACTCTCCCCCACCTAGTGTCTTTATGCCCCATGTTGGCATGGTGTCCACCATAGCATTTGCAGTGCCTAAGCAGTGTAGGACTAGCCAATAAGAGGGATTACTTTGACGCAGTTGGCCAGCTTAAGCATGTAATGCAATATGTGTGAACTAAAAATCCCTCTTTTTCATTGCATAGTTTGCTGGAAAGGGTGCAGTGTGCAGAGGGTCCATACAAAATTTGTAGTGCTAATTGTACAAGAATCGCCTAGGTAGGCACCACTTGAACAACAGGAGTGCCCACATGTATACATCCTTGTAGTGCTCAACCATATACCTTTATTTTTCTAAACAATCTCATACTATGGTTGGTGCCCTTCTAGCACAAACTGAACTCCTGAGGGTAGGACTTCCCCCAGTCCTCCATCACCACACAAAATAGGTAAGTATCTGCAATATGTGTTATTTCTTTGAATGCTATGCTGTAACAGGTGGAGAAGATGACAGTTTATGGGTCATCGTAACAGGTGAAAAAGATGACAGATTATGGGTCATTTTTTTGTATTCACCCTTATTTAGCTCAAGTATCATTCCCTCTTAATGTGGTTTCTCATTGCGTATCCCTAGCTTTAATATATGCTTTCTTGATATTACGTCATTTAAAGCCGCACTGATAAATTGACCCTTCAGTATGGCCCTTTGTTAAATGGGTCTAAGTGCAACTATCATCATGGAGAAGAGAATTCCTGGAGATCGGCTTCCAATAGGCCTGTATGTATACTTTCTGATCCTCAAATGACCCACACAGTGCTCTATCCAAATAATTAATTTGAGGCTCATGTTATTCTCCTGTGAACTTAAGATTGTGTTCATTCTCATTCAGATATTCCAAAAACGCCCCAATAGGCAAATCCTATCTTATAATGAACAAAATATCATCAATGTAACAAAGAAATAATAAAACAATTTGGCTGCTAAATAAGATCATAACCAGGTTTTCATAAGTTAGCACAAATTTTGTACCCATGGGCCCGCAACGTCTCAGGACATACTAAACATCTTTGAATAAAAGATAACTGTTTGACAAAAGAAAATAGACTGCTTCTAAAACAAATAATTTAAGTTCCGAAGAATAGTTAGTATTGTGGTCTAAGTAATGCTGCAAAGTGTGGAGATATTTCTTATGCACTTCAAGTGCATATTTAGAATTACACCCTAAAACAAATTCCGCTACTCCTCCCGAGAATGGGGATACCAAATCTGAGAGACGTTTTTGCAGCCTAGCTGCATATAGGGGCCAAAATCCAAAGAGCACATTTAGACTTACAAGGGGCATAAATTATACATCTCATTTTCTGATTACCTAAAACATTTTTGGTGGCCCTGGAAAGCCAGGAAGTTAGAAACACTCACAAAATGACCACTTTGGAAAGTGGACAACCCAAGGTATTTGATAAGAGACATGGTGAGTCATGAAAATGAAAATGGATTTTTTTGTACACAAAATTGTAGGCTGTTTAATATGATATTTCTCACATATAGTATGTTTAAACCTGGAAGTGCACCCCAAAACACACTCTGCTTCTCCTCCTGAGTCACTGAAATTTACACCTCCCATATATTTACTGTAGATTGTAGACATGAATACAGAGAGGTTTTTGGACCAGACCAGAACTTCCCTGAATTTGCATCTCGTGTTTACAACCTCTTTGAGCTACTCTTTATACTCACACCAGTCTTGGTAGACAGATAAAAGGACTTTAACTTTCCATTTAAAGCAGAACTTCACCCAGTCAATCAACATTTGCTATTTTTAATCCTTATGCTGCTAGCATTAGTAAATAGATAGGAAAGTATATCATATTTGGTTGTTATACTGGTGTATATAGAAAGTCCCATGTTTGATTTCTGGGCAACCCACATTCATCCCTAATCCCTATCCAAGTTTAACCCCTAAATAAAACAACAAAACAAAGTACTGGCCTGTTCAGTGACTCCGGGTGTGTGGAAATCGTGTGATTGAGGGCAGTGGGCAGGTGGACCAAACTACCAGCCACTCCTGAGGGAGTACATGGCTACATTTGGGGGGGGGGGGTCATTTTCACTATAATTGTTTAATTGCTAAAGTGTACTGAACTTCGGGAAAAGGACTTGTGTGTTTGCCAGCTAAACAGTAAATCTTTACAAGTGTGTCGTTGGCCATAGCAACCAGCGGGAGCGGTCGCCAATTGCTGCTCTTGCCCGCCCAGTCGATGCAATCGGTGCTAGGGCAGACACTTGCATCATCCTGTAATTCAGTGACTTTGTACCATGTGCTGTTACCTCTGGCAAACAGGCCAGGCTATCACGCCCATGGATTACAAATATGTCCTGCGCCATGCTAAGGCTGTACATTAGCCACTGGATTACAAATATGCCCAGCGCTCTGCAAAAGCTTGGCATACTGAGTTATTTGCTCCAACTCCTGCTTGCAGTAAAAGTATGCCAGGGAGTGTTCCTGCTGAACAAGGAGAGACTGTGTTGGGGAGTTGTCCAGCAAAACTGTGGCTACTAAAATATACTGTTGCTGCCGGCAACCACCAGCAAAGTCGGAAAGTCTGGACAAGTTCTGCTAGTGTCAGCATACCTGCAAAGTTTCATCCTGCATACAAGGGGTTACAGCTACATGACTTCCGGCAAGCCTGCTTATCAGAACTTTTGGCGCCAGCACGTCTGGTAATGTGGGGGGCGGCTCCATGCCTGGAAGAGCTTCAGCGCTTGCAACCTGTAGCATACACCACGCGACAGAGCGGAAGGTGGTCGTCTGGTGCCTTCGCTAGCATGGCTGCCGGAAAAGCTGGAGGGGACCCTGGTGGACACTGGGATCCTATTGGAGCCTCGCGGGGGGACTCGCCCTCAGGGTGATCAGAGGAACCGAGCGGCTGTGCCTGATTTATCTGATTTATCCCAACAGCGGAGGTCACTGCCTGGGCCTGGTGTGGCCATTGTGATGAACTGTTGTCCCGGCTGGTATCGGTGCTGCAAGAGCCATGCTACTATACCGTGGACCTGCAATCAGGACTGTGTCATCCACAGCCACGGAAGTCCTGGAAGGCCGGAGCAGGCCTGGAAGCATCACTCAAAGGCAGGGTAGAGTTGCAGCCTGGCAACTCCCCTGCGAAGATAGAGGACAAGAGGGAAGAAACAGCAGAGGCCCATGACCTGGCCAGGGACCTGAGATCGATGAGTACTGTTTTGCCAGGACCAGCTAAAGTCCCTGATGTGCCCATCAGCTCGCAACCTCTCGCCATACCTGTCCAGAAGGAGCCGCTGCCAGAGAGAGGAGTCTCCTCAAGTCAGCTGGATGGGGAAAGTGAGGAGCGGGCCTTAGACTTGGGTTCCCCCAGACTGCAGCATGAGTTCGGGTCCCTAGAAAGACTTGCTGAGTGGACATCCCCCGGGTCAAGCAACTCTGATGAGGCAGAGTGGGAAATCGGAGGGATTAGTGCTCCAGGAGCCTATGTAGGAGGGAGAGAGCCAACACCCAGTTTGTCATCCAGACCCCCTGCAGGAACCCAAGTGAATCAGCTGTTTTATCGCAAGCCATCCACAACCCAGACCAGGGCACCAACTTACTGCCAAGTGGTGGTGAGATCACCTGAAACTTCTCCCAGGGAACGGAAATGCAAGGGAATTTCCAAGAAATTCCAGCTTTGAATGGGAGGTACAGCGGAGGGTAGCCCTGGAGTGGGGCCTGGACTTTCCTAATGTCTCACCCCAAATAATGGATGATGTGGAGGACTGCCAGCTAGAATGGGGGGATGAGTTGGGATTATCTACATGTCCCTAAGCCATGGAGAGGGCCAGAAAGTGAGTTGTGGGCCCAGTTCTTGGAGATCAAGCAAGAATGGCGACTTGGGAGATCAATCTACAGAGACAGAGTGCTGATTGTGAAAGTGGGTTGGCCGACCCAGAGCCATTTTGTCTATACAGATGCAGCGGGAGGGGGCCGCAGAAGGCTGCTGGACCCTCGGTACTATGTGTGAGGAAGTTTAAAGTGCCACATAGACTGCCATCAAAGACTGCTGGATAGTGCAGCATAATTCCTTCTGTTTCTGACTATTGCAGGACAAACTAACCTGCCACCCTGTGCCCAATGTATTAGACTGTTTCACTGCAAGGACACTGGGGTGAAGTTTTCTTCTGCTTTCATTTTTCTTTAAGGACTGTTAGTTCGTGGAAGAGCTCTTCCCATTAGAAACCGTAAAGAAGAAATCCTAAGCTACATATGTCTCTAGGGGATGTGAAAAGAAATTCACCAGGGTCTGGCAGGCTTGGCTGTCGGAGAACTCAATGGCTGGATAAACTGGGGTGGATAACGGAAGTAGTCTCTAATGCTTCGGTCACTTTCTGATTACAGCTAAGACCAACATGGCGGTCCTTGATGCGGGACCAACTGTGATCCTGTGACTGTCTAGATAACTCTGAGGAGCTGATCACTAGGA
Organism: Glandirana rugosa; assembly: GCA_018402905.1. Taxonomy (NCBI): domain Eukaryota; kingdom Metazoa; phylum Chordata; class Amphibia; order Anura; family Ranidae; genus Glandirana; species Glandirana rugosa. The sequence goes on from BLSH010137413.1 coordinate 220,555, forward strand.
GGGATTAGGTCTAGCGATAATATGGCGAGTGAGCCAGTGGATGGAGGGGGGGGGGGATCGGGTAGTGGGACTGTAAGTGCAGACCATGTTGGTCTGGTGGTGGAGCCGATTTCGCTGGCTACCGCAATTTGTTTTGTTCTGTGGAATAAACTAATAAACAAAAATTAAAAAAAAAAGAACTCCTACACAGACTTTCTTTGTTTCTGTTCCTGCATGAGATCATAACCCCTCACTGACAGGTCAGGCAGGTGAAAGATGAAGAAAAAGGTTTTTTTTGCTGCTCTACTGGAGGTTTATAACCCCCTCTCATTAGATTTGTTTGTAGATAGTTGTAGTTAGTTGTTCTCTCTTCTCTTAGGTTTCCAAGGATTGACCGGCTGGTCATCCACATCCCTCGAGAGTCAAGCCAATTAACTGCTACTACAAATTATGCAGATGAAGTACTTCTCTTCAGGGGGAAGTGCTTTGGTCCAGGATATTGTGTATGTACGGTTAGCTGCAGGGACTTGTAGCTAGGAATGTATTATACTGTACAGTGTGAATAATTTACAGAGATGGTATTGATATATTTTTGTACTAAAATTATTTGTACAGTTCCCCATCCAAGTTTGTTCCCTTTTCCCCTCCCGTTTTCTGATTTTGGGATGCCCATGCTCCTGGGCTCACAAGCTATTTTTGTAAATTTTCAGCAGGGGGCCAGCTGACGTTTGGAGGGGGGGGTGAGTTTAGCGCCCCCATAGTATAGGTGCTTTAATTTTGTAGATTTTTGGTAGGAGAGGAAAAATCTAGTCAGGCCCGACTATAAGTGCAGGCCTGAATGTTTTGATCTGGGCTGGGGAGTGTTTAGGGAAGGGGCTGGAGATAGAAGGAAGGAACATCCCTTGGAGAATCCTCCCTTTTGAGCTGGGAAAGCTCTAGAAAGGGGGATGTATGAGAGGGTTCACTTCCTGATGTATGACAAGGAGCCCTGCCCAATCCTCAGTCTGGGTTGGCGGGGGGGCTTACCTCCTTAAATACAGCAATCTGCCAGCAGGGGTCAGGAGAGTTTGGGTGGAAGAGAGGGGGATGTTGCTGGAGCTGTGGGTCAGGCCTCGCTCCGGAGGGGAGCCCCCAGTCTTGGGGGGTTGACCTTGAGGCCTGGGGCTTGGGTGCAGCCCGGGGCGGGAGTCGGCTCCTGGGATGGTACAAGGAAGCAGTAGAGTAGCTGAATTCTACATGGAAAGAGACTCTTTGTAGGATCCACCAAATAGTCAGTGAGTGGCGGGCCCTGGGAGTTGGATAAAAAGGCTGAGACAGGCTGGGAAGGAAGTGTGCAGTCTGTAGAGGTCGGGAGGAGCCAATCAAGGGGAAGGAGAGCTATGAGACCGCAAGGCAGACCGGACGTGAAGAGGAAGTGTCATGGAGGTCTGATAAATTTCCTTTCAGACCAGGGAAACAACAGTGTAATGGTCAGCAAGTAGTGTGCTGGAGAGAGAAAGGGAGAGGAGTAACGGTCAACAAGTAGTGTGCTGGAGGAGAAGAAGTGTATATACTGGCAGGGGCGTAGATAAGGGGGAATTGGGGGTGTTCAAACCCCCCAGAGCACCCTGCCAAAAATAAAAAGTGTCTCTGCCCTTTTTCCCTCTCATGGCACCAGCACCGCAACAACAAACAGCGGAGCACAGCAGTCAGTATTGCGGGCGAAGTGGATGCAGCAGGTCGGGTGTAAGGTACACTGTCACAGGCACTTACATCACACTGTTATGACCAGACTGTGCTGGGTTCCCGGCAGACAGATCATAGACACGGTGGAAGCGGGCGGCGTCTGTAGTCCCACACACCGTGCCCGACTGTCTCTACACTCTGTACTTCCCGCCTTGGAGTTCAGAGGAGCGGAGAACGTGCAAGGTAGCAGTGCTGCTGCAAAGGAGCTGAGCCTCCCTCTTTCCTTTTCGGCTTGCTTGCTGCCTGAGAGGAGGTCATCACAGACCACTTACCACCACTGCTGTGTTGCCATTGAGGTAAGTGAGTCTGTGGCAACTGGCAAAATTTTTCACTAATCACTGGATTTGTGGGTTACCATTTTCCACTGCTTGGTTGTTACTGACAGTCCAGCGTGGCTCTTTCAGCTATGTTGTGGTGCTGACTGCAGAGCCAAATGGCTGAGGGGTTTCAAGGCACAACAACAAACAACATTGCTGCCAGAGCCAGGCTGGACTGTTTGCTGCTCTCAGTGCCCTGGCCCTTTTTTAATTGTGTTGAAAGGCAATAATCAGCCCTGGTTCACACTAGGATGTGGTGAAGAGAACCTGCAACGCATCTCCCGCACAAGGCTGTCTTTAACGTGGGGCAAAAGTCCAGCCCCAGTCATTGTTGTGTGGCACAAAGCAGCTGCCCCTTGCACCTGCGCTGCCCATAAAAAAGATGGCGGTCAAATACTAATGGGGTGGAGTTGGACTACAGCTGTGAGGCTTGGTTCCCGGCTTTGTGCTCCGTCATCTCTTCCAATTCCCAATCAACCACTGCCTGACCTGCTGTCACGTGACCTCCACATCCCCCCTTAATCACTCCACCCCTTAACAACCAGACCTGTGATCAGTGGGGAGGAGAGGCAGGGACAGCTCCTCCCTCCTCTGTACAGTCCATGCTGAGAGTCTGGGACCTATCCTCATTGTCGGTGTCACACAGTAAGTAAATTACATGTGTGGTGTGTGGGGACACTGACAGCACCTGTTATAGTGATCAGGAAGGACCATTGTGAGTGTTCAGCAGACAATGTACAGGGATAGGATATCAGACAGTACATGGATGGTCTCTGACCATCTCCTGTAGTACAACTGCAGTCTCTGACCATCTCCTCCAGTATGTCTGCAGTCTCTGACCATCTCCTGTAGTACATCTGCAGTTTCTGACCATCTCCTGTAGTACGCCTGCAGTCTCTGACCATCTCTTGTATGCCTGCAGTCTCTGACCATCTCCTGTAGTACGCCTGCAGTCTCTGACCATCTCTTGTACACCTGCAGTCTCTGACCATCTCTTGTAGTACGTCTGCAGTCTCTAACCATCTCTTGTGCGCCTGATGTCTGTCTCTTTTTTGTTTACAATTTTTGATTTAATTTGTTATTTACAATAAAATTAGAATTTTTTTGATTTATTTTGAGTTTATTATGGGTGACATGTCCCAGTGGCTCTTATAGTGGCTCTTAGGACTCCCCGCCTCTTTGAGTGGTGTCTAATTAGTTTTAGTACATCTCCTGTAGTACGTCTGCAGTCTCTGACCATCTCCTGTAGTATATCTGCAGTCTCTGACCATCTCTTTTAGTACATCTACAGTCTCTGACCCTCTCCTGCACTATGCCTGCAGTCTCTGACCATCTCTTGTACACTTGCAGCCTCTGACCATCTCCTATAGTACATCTGCAGTCTCTGACCATCTCTTGCATGCCTGCAGTCTCTGACCATCTCCTCTAGTAAGTCTGCAGTCTCTGATCATCTCTTGTACACCTGCAGTCTCTGACCATCTCCTGTAGTACGTCTACAGTCTCTGACCATCTCTTGTAGTACGCCTGCAGTCTCTGACCATCTCTTGTGTGCCTGCAGTCTCTGACCATCTCTTGTAGTATGCCTGCAGTCTCTAACCATCTCTTGTGCGCCTGCAGTCTCTGACCCTCTCCTGTACTATGTCTGCAGTCTCTGACCATCTCCTGTACTATGTCTGCAATCTCTGACCATTTCCTATACTATGTCTGCAGTCTCTGACTATCTCCTGTACTATGTCTGCAATCTCTGACCATCTCCTGTAGTACGTCTGCAGTTTCTGACCATCTGCTGTAGTACGCCTGCAGTCTCTGACCATCTCTTGTAGTATGTCTGCAGTCTCTGACCATCTCTTGTACTTCTGCAGTCTCTGACCATCTCCTGTAGTATGTCTGCATTCTCTGACCATGTCTTGTACGCCTGCAGTCTCTGACCCTCTCCTGTACTATGTCTGCAGTCTCTGACCCTCTCCTGTACTATGTCTGCAGTCTCTGAACATCTCCTGTACTATGTCTGCAGTCTCTGACCATCTCCTGTACTATGTCTGCAATCCCTGACCATCTCCTGAAGTACGTCTTCAGTTTCTGACTATCTCCTGTAGTACGTCTGCAGTTTCTGACCATCTCCTGTAGTACGCCTGCAGTCTCTGACCATCTCTTGTAGTATACCTGCAGTCTGTGACCATCTCTTGTACACCTGCAGTCTGTGACTATCTCTTGTACAATTGCAGCCGCTGACAATCGCCTGTAGTATGTCTGCAGTCTCCGACCATCTCCTGTAGTACGTCTGCAGTCTCTGACCATCTCTTGTAGTACGCCTGTAGTCTCTGACCATCTCTTGTACACCTGCAGTCTCTGACCATCTCCTGTAGTATGTCTGCAGTCTCTGACCATCTCCTGTAGTACACCTACAGTCTCTGACCATCTCCTGTACTATGTTTGCAGTCTCTGACCATCTCCTGTACTATGTCTGCAATCTCTGACCATCTCCTGTAGTATGTCTTCAGTCTCGGACCATCTACTGTAGTCCGTCAGCAGTTTCTGACTATCTCCTGTAGTACGCCTGCAGTCTCTGACCTTCTCCTATCTCCTGTAGTATGTCTGCAGTCTCCGGCCATCTCTTGTACGCCTGCAGTCTCTAACCATCTCCTGTAGTACGTCTGCAGTCTCTGACCACCTCTTGTAGTACGCCTGCAGTCTCTTACCATCTCTTGTGCGCCTGCAGTCTCTGACCCTGTCCTGTACTATGTCTGCAGTCTCTGACCATCTCCTGTACTATGTCTGCAGTCTCTGACCATCTCCTGTACTATGTCTGCAGTCCCTGACCATCTCCTGTAGTACGTCTTCAGTTCCTGACCATCTCCTGTAGTACGCCTGCAGTATCTGACCATCTCCTGTAGTACATCTGCAATCTCTGACCATCTCTTGTAGTACACCTGCAGTCTCTGGCCATCTCTTGAACACCTGCAGTCTCTGACCATCTCCTGTAGTGCGTCTGCAGTCTCTGATCATCTCCTGTAGTACACCTACAGTCTCTGACCCTCTCCTGTACTATGTCTGCAGTCTCTGACCATCTCTTGTATGCTTTCAGCCTCTGGCCATCTCCTGTAGTACGTCTGCAGTCTCTGACCATCTCTTGTATGCCTGCAGTTTCTGACCATCTCCTGTAGTATGTCTGCAGTTTCTGACCATCTTTTGTACACCTGCAGTCTCTGACCATCTCCTGTAGTACCTCTACAGTCTCTGACCATCTCTTGTAGTACGCCTGCAGTCTCTGACCATCTCTTGTGCGCCTGCAGTCTCTGACCATCTCCTGTTGTTACGTCTGCAATCTCTGACCATCTCCTGTAGTACACCTACAGTCTCTGACCCTCTCCTGTACTATGTCTGCAGTCTCTGACCATCTTCTGTACTTTGTCTGCAGTCTCTGACCATCTCCTATACTATGTCTGCAGTCTCTGACTATCTCCTGTACTATGTCTGTAATCTCTGACCATCTCCTGTAGTACGTCTGCAATCTCTGACCATCTCCTGTAGTACGTCTTCATTTTCTGACCATCCCCTGTAGTACGTCTGCAGTTTCTGACCATCTCCTGTAGTACGCCTGCAGTCTCTGACCATCTCCTGTAGTAGGTCTGCAGTCTCTGACCATCTCTTGTAGTACATCTGCAGTCTCTGACCATCTCTTGTACGCTTGCAGCCTCTGACCATCTCCTGTAGTATGTCTGCAGTCTCTGACCATCTCCTGTAGTACATCTGCAGTCTCTGACCATCTCTTGTAGTACGCCTGCCGTCTCTGAACATCTCTTGTACGCCTGCAGTCTCTGACCATCTCCTGTAGTACATCTGCATTCTCTGACCATCTCCTGTACTATGTCTGCAGTCTCTGACCATCTCCTGTACTATGACTGCAATCTCTGACCATCTCCTGTAGTACGTCTTCAGTCTCTGACCATCTCCTGTAGTACGTCTGCAGTTTCTGACCATCTCCTGTAGTACGCCTGCAGTCTCTGACCATCTCTGGTAGTACTCCTGCAGTCTCCGACCATCTATTGTAAGCCTGCAGTCTCTGACCATCAACTGTACTATGTCTGCAGTCTCTGACCATCTCCTTAGTGTGTCTTCAATCTCTGACCATCTCCTGTAGTATGTCTGCAGTTTCTGACCATCTCCTATAGTACATCTGCAGTTTCTGACCATCTCCTGTAGTAGGCCTACAGTCTCTGACCATCTCCTATAGTACACCTGCAGTCTTTGACCATCTCTTGTACACCTGCAGTCTCTGACCATCTGAAGTAGTATGTCTGGCAGTAAATCATATGCACAACCCTTTGGTGTGTCAGGGGCTGCAGTTGAGGCCCTGAAAACCTCATAAGATGACCATCACTGGGATGCAGCCTCAAACCAAGCTATACATTCACACAATAAATGGAGTGTATGAGAGTCAGAACAAGCTGTTCTGGTTTAAAGTAGAACTTTCACCATGAAGGCCTCTTTCACATGCACTGCAGTCCCTACTTTCATAGCTGTGTGTGCTCTGCTCATTGCTAATAACACATTCTCGGAGTTTTCTGTCTACTGGTGAGTTTCCCAACTCCCCAGTCCATGGTGTGCAGGCAGTGAGGAGATGATGTGCTGTAACCTCTAGCAATCAATCAGTGAGCATTAATGATGTGTTGTAACCTCCAGCAACCAATCAGTGAGCAGTCATGATGTGAATGGGGGGGAGACAAAGAAAATGTTTGCCCAGGGTCCAATCAATATTAAAGGTGGCCCTGGTCCTGCACCACATTCAAATTGCACCTCCCTTGCAATCTGCAGCGGGTGTCAGTGAAATCTTAACGACAACCCAAGTTCAGTGTGATTGCCTGCCCCAGATCCGATGATACAAAATGATGATCCGGCTTCTCTGCGTCTCTAAAATGGTGCATGCATGACTTTGGTGTAATGAAGTGCAATCTAAGCGCATTCAAAATTAATGGACTCAAATCGCACTGCACTGAATTGCATGTGAATTGCACAGAAATGTGATGCAGTTCCTGTGTGATTCATAGTGTGAACCAAGGCTAAGGCTAGTTCACACCTTTGCATGCGGTGGGGCCTGCATTTGCGTGAGAATGGGCTGCGGTCCCTGCGGGAAATGCAGGGAAAGGGTCATCCTCCCAGGACCCCACCCCCATTGCGCACCCCTGGGGCATGCATCATGCATGCTCTGTGGTTGCTGTGTCCTTTGGACACAGATTGAGGTAAAGGGACAATCACAGCAGCCCTTTACTATGTGATCAGCTGTGTCTAATCACAGCTGAATGCATGTATACAAATGACAGTTATCGACATTTCCTTTCCTCAGTGCTGTCACTGTGTGAGAAAAGGTAAGCCAATCCTGTGGCAGCTCATATATTCCCTGATAATTAGGGCACTGATTTTCAGTGCAGCCCCATCAGTACCAATCAGTGCCCACCAGTGCAGCTTATTAGTGTCCATCTGTGCAGCATATCAGTGCCCATCAGTGCAGCATATCAGTGCCACTTATCAATGCCGCCTATCAATGCTGCCTATCAGTGCCCATCAGTGCCTCCTTATCAGTGCCTCATTTTCGGTGCTTCCTCATGAGTGCCCATCAATACATCTTATCAGTGCCCTTCAGTACTGCCTCATTAGTGCCTATCAGTGCCCCTTCATTAGTGCAGCCTCATCAGTGCAACCTCATCAGTGCAGTATCATCAGTGCATCTTCATCAGTGCAGCCTCGTCAGTACGTATCAGTGAAGAAAAAAAATTACTTATTTGCAAAATTTTATAACAGAAATACAGAAACACGTTTTTTTTTTCAAAATTTTCTGTCTTTTTTTCGTTTGTTTAGCAAACAATAAAAAAACCCAGTGGTGATTAAATACCACCAAAAGAAAGGTCTATCTGTCTCAAAAAAAATGATAAAAATTTCTTATGAATACAGTGACGCATGGCTGTGCAATTGTCGTTCAAATTGTGACAGTGCTGAAAGCTAAAAATTGGCCTGGTCAGGAAGGGGGTGAAAGTGCCCAGTGGGCAAGTGGTTAAATGCCTATAGCTCTCACAATGCAAACTTGCCAAGTCACCCCTTTTCAGCTTTGTGTTGACAGGTCTTTGAGGAAAGCTTTTACAATCTTTGGTTTGCTTGACCAAAAAGAGAAAAGATGTTTGAAAAGTGGCACACTGAAATAAAAATAAACCATACAGATATGGTATCCCTAATGAAATAAGAGTGACATATTGTTCACATTATCATTCAATCGCTACCCATACATGATGGGCATTCAAGGGGCTCCATCTGGCTATCTCCCCCTTTGTAAACACAAAAATCACATGTAGCCTGCGCCTCTCTTACATGGTTTGTACAACTTAACCCCATACTTGATATGTTTACTGGGGAGACACTGGGGAGATAAAAGGTCTGCCTGTAAAGTGGACTCGTTGAAATCGATATTTTTCTGAGGTGTATACATTTCTGAAATGTTTTTGAAAAATAAAATTGATGGGCAGCCTAGTTTGTTGAACCTATCATATGCAGGGTCACTTATGGGAAAAAAAATTGTCACTGAAATGCCTCATTATCATTATATCCTGTTATGGACATGACTGAAGAATAGATGGGCATGTGGTGGATCTGGTGTATGAACCAACATGATTGCAGCTCATTTGTTAGTTGATGTCCATCTCAAACCAAGAAATGCTTAAAATTCCAAAACAGTGATGTGTTTCAACTGAAATGATTTTGGTTTTAATACCTGGTTGGGCTGTAAATGGTGCTACTGAATTAGTGGGCACTGATACTGGATGGAACGGGTATTGGCTGTACAGAGACTGGTACTGGTAGTAATCAGGCATTGGTACTGGACAGCAGTAGTACTGGCTGTACAGACACTAGTACTAGATGACATTGGTACTGGCTAAACAGGCCCTGGTACTGGATGGGACTGGTGCTGGCTGTACAGGCACTGATACTGGATGGCAGTGGTAGTCATTGTACAGGCACTAGTACTGAATGTCACTGGTGCTGCCTGTACAGGCAGTGGTACAGGATAGCACTGGTCCTGGCTGGCACAAGTATTGGATAGTGATCAAAAAATAAGCAAGCTCTTTCCTTTCACAATGGATCAGCGTGTAAGAGGAAAAGGAGAGCTGGCTGCTAATTGCAGCCATTATATACATTTTGTGATCATGTGGACACTTTCAACATC
>BLSH010137413.1:261894-275527 GCA_018402905.1 Glandirana rugosa
CGAGACCGGTATCTCGGGAACCGGTCCCGTGAGTAATCTTTGGGGTTATAGTTCCCAATACATTTCCCCCTACTCTCAAAATTCGAGTCATACATGCGTCTACTACAAGACAATAAGGATGGCCTTGGGTAGCAGAGGGAAGGGTTGGATCAGTGGGAAGATGTCTTTAAAGTTGATATAAGGTCCGACCCTAAATTAGATAGTTTCACAAGCCGGGATGGTTAGTTATAGGGGGTCTTAATTTAAAGGTTAATAGTTCTCCGGGAACCGAAAAGGTGGTTATTATCGTGGAATGTTATAAATCCATAGGCAGACCGGGGTGTTCGGGGTCTGTGCGAACGTTCGGGTTCTGTCCGGACCCAAACCCGGACTTTGTCCCGAAGTTCGGCCGGACCAGCAGAACCCGAACTTCCAGAGGTTCGCTCAACTCTACCTGTGGGTAGTTTGCACCATACATAGCTTTTAAGGATGGGGCCAGACGGATACCTAAATATTGTAAGGTGCTATTATTGGTGGAAAAGCCAAGGGCCTCTTGATAATTGGAAATTTAATTCTGGGGGATATTGATTGGTAGGGCCGAACACTTTGATAGATTAAATCCCAGCCTGGAATATAGTTGAAATTTCTGTAGAAGGGTGACTAGGTTGGGAAGGGAGACGATGGGTTCCGGTAGGAATAACAGAACATCATCTGCGTACATACTGAGCTTAAAACTCTCATCCCCCTTTACATAACCCTTGATATTGGGGTTTCTAATGAGTGCCCTGGCCAAGGGCTCTATGGCCAGAGCAAAGATCAGTGGAGACAGGGGGCAACCCTGTCTCGTTCCCCTGCCCAGTGGGAATAAAGCAGAGGAACAGCCTGGCAGCTTGATTCAGGTATGTGGGTTATGATAGAGGGCCTTAAACCCCTGTATAAATTCCCCCCCGGAATCCAAATTTGTCCATATAAGGCCAGAGGACACTGTCGAAGGCCTTGTGGATATCCATACCTAGAACCAGAGCCCTCCTAGCAAACAGGTCAGCGTCCTGTATGATATTGGTTGATAGTCGAATGTTGTCTGTGATCTGTCTCGCGGGTATTAACCCCATCTGTTCTGGGCCGATTAAGTATGAGATAATAGGTGCTAGCCTGTCTGCCAGAATGCGGCCCAGGATTTTAATATTGCAGTTTAATACCTAAATGGGTCTATAGTTTGAGGGTAGGGCGTTGTCCTTATTAGGTTTGTGTATGAGGGTCATGTTGGCATGTAGCATCTCCTCTGGTAATTTGTTGCCCTTAAGAGTATGATTAATACGTTTAGTTAGTCTGGGGGAGAGGATACCCATAAATTTCTTATATTACGAAGTAGCGTAGCCATTAGGGCCTGGATTCTTAGAATGTTTGAGGGACTTAATTATAGATGAAACCTCCTGTTCCGTACATGGGGCATTCAGGCTGCTTAGCTGCGAATCAGGGAGTCTAGCCATCTAAAGTTTGTTGTATCTGGGGGTGAGAGCAACACGCCCGACATCAGCCGAAGGATTGGAGCATGGAGCCTGTCGGCTGATGCTGGGTGTGTTGCATTAGATGACATAACGTTGTGTGCAAGATCCTAAACGCCATCCTGCATCCAATCTCAGCCCAAGTAGGAACGTGTCTTTTCATTTCCAGGCCTGTTTTTGAGGGGTCTTGCTTTGGCCGCACTGCGTTTATCTTTCTCCCAGAAAGTGATCCCGCTAATTTTTCCTTGTATGGGGTGTACATACACCTGTAGGAAAAACACTACTGTAACTACATGTTCAGCATACTGTTGGCACACTATGAGGCGATCGGGGCCTATGGAATGGAGACCATGCGGGCTGTTCTACCTATATTGTTTTTAACTCTGGCATGAACAGATGTAAAGTCACATTATGGAATAATTATACAGTAACTTCCTCTGACAATCCCAGTGAAGAAGGGAGATTTCTGAAACCTGTCAGATTGAGGCGGAAAGGATTATTCCCTTTCATGCCACTGTATTTTAATATATGTGTCTTGCTATGTACCAATAAAATGTTGATATTTTTTACATAAATTCATTGGATTAGTGCCTTTAAAGTCCCAGGCCCAGGGGTATTCTTTGTTTGTTTTGCTGTGAATCATTTGGGGTGTAAATATTAGCAATTTTTTATTGCTTTACCTTGAAGCAAGCCCTGAAGGAGCAAGAACCTACTGTCCGGATCCTTATATATATGTTTGACTTCCAACATGACTAAATTTCTTATAAAAATTGCTACTCCCCTGGACTTGGACCCAGATGTAGTGAAATAGTGTTGATTATAGGTTTTATCAAAGAATTTAGGATGGTTAATGGAGGAGAAATGAGTCTCCTGTAGGTGGATAATGTCTGCTCCCAAGTGCCTGTAGTATCTAAAGGTTTTTTTCCTTTTCTGGGGTGAGTTAAATCCCCTCATATTATGTGTGATTACTCGGAGACCCATATCGGAGATAAGGAGCGAGCAGGAGTATCAGGTATTGTGAGAGCATAGAGGGTCATGAGTAGAGTGGGGTATATAATCAAAGGTCCCCATGAATTAAACCCGGGATTGTGGAATCAGTACCTAAAGGAGTGCAAGTCCAGGTGAAGGGCCCATACAACAATATGGCTATGCAGTCGCCACCAACAAATATCGCTTATATGTGGGGAGAACCAGTCACATAGGCTTCTTGAGTGAGGAATACAGTCTTGTATTTCTACTGAAACAATAAAGTATAACTATTAAGATAAACATGAAAACCAGGGGTCTAGGTGGGATAACCCGCCTGACCATAAGAAACCTGTTCTGTGGACTATCCAGTCTGAACCTCCACCAATGATCCAACCTTCTGTATAAATTGTAGGGTAGGAACTACCGAGTCTGTGATAATTCCCACTGTTAAATCTTAATTTGTGGAGAGGGGGGTAAAACAAACAAGCAAGAATAGGGCTTCCACTGGCATAAGTGACACCAGTCAGGGTTAGGTTAAATGCCTTAATGTATGATAAGCCCATGCGGGTATGAAAGAAAAAAAATAAAATGAGTGAGTGCTCTGTTTCTTTAAGAAATCAGTAGACCTTATGATGGGGAAAAAAATAAAAAATAAAAGTACTGTGTGAGAATTAAATAAGTAAGAAATGCGGATAAAAGGTGTTTTTACCAGTGACATTAAATGAAGAAAAATTACTAAGTCTATATTTTTTTCAACATTTCTATTGTTTTGTTAGATCCGTTTGGATAAAGCGCATTCAGGCAGTAGATATAAATGTACATCAATTGGGGACATTTTTGAAATTAAACACTTTATTTATTGTGTTAGTTAAATAATGATTGCTTGTTGTTCACGACCCATTCCAAAGCACTTGTCAGGACCTTGTAGACTGCTATTAGCTGCAAATTTTGTTTTTTTTTTACTGGGGTTAATCTACTAATGGCAAATAGACTGTTCACTTTGCACAGGAATTTTCCCCTTTGGTTTGTGAGTGAGGTGAAGCTATGCTGACTTCATCCAATCATATACTGCTTTTTTTCTTGCTTGTGCTCTTTACAAAGTAAATCTTTACCACACTAAGCCAAGGGAAAATTCCCCTGAAAGTGAACAGCCTATTTGTCTTTACTAAATCAACGCTCTTGCATCTACACTGTCTTATGTTTTGAGAGAGTTTGTATTTACCCTTTTTCGATAAACATCTTAGGTCGATCAATGGATTGAGTTGGGTACAGCCAGCCTGCCAATGGATGGATTGAATCTCGGACAGTCCCTGCTGAAACCTCCAAGATTTGAACCATCTATGGCCAGCTACTGAGGGCATTATGAGACTAGATGTATGCACTGATCTTTTTAGAGGAACATACTGCATTGCTCCATATTTGCCATGATTGGAGGCAATGGCTGCTAGTCCTGAGTGGATACACTGAATATAAGATGCTGGAAGTTCAACTACAGAAATATAACCATCTATGCTGATATCTACATACCTTTGTTGCAGTCAGTTTGAAGACAGGAGGGCATACATACCTAATGAATAAAACGCATTACCTGATTCAGCCATCTAGCTGCAAAATTAGGTAAATGTGGTTGCTCGGTTCTGTTTAGTACCTCTCTTTACGCTGTGTTTGTTTATGAGGAACAACTGCTCTTATTCTTTTTAAATGTAAGTATGTATTAATTGAGATGATTCCTCTCGGTGATGGATGTTTGGCCATCTGCTCTTATTGCAAGGAATCTTGGACCTGCCACACTAGCTACATGCTTAAACAAAGAATCCCCAACTGGATGAAAAAAGACGGAGGATCTCACTGGATGAGCTCTAACAAGCATTAAAGGCAAGACTGTCTGAGGAGATCTGTTTGGTTAATATATAATATTAGCGGAGGATTTGGCAAATGTTTTCTGTTTGGAATTAAAGGAGAGTCGTTATTATTTATACCCTGCAAATGGTTTATTGTCCTATAAAAAGCAAGGACTTTTAAAAGGACATTAGAAATGTTGCCTCCTTCTGAAAAACAGAAAAACGGAGAGAACATTAGCGGGTAGGTTCCTATTGATGTCCATTTGTCATTTATGCAGGATTGAATGATTTATAAATGATTTTAAATATTTGTGGTTATCCACAATAATATATAATAAATATTTTTTTTAGTTTTTGTATATGTTAGTGGATTATTTATATTCCAATTTAGCTACCTTTGTGGTTTATGGAGGGGTTACTAAAATGAGAGCTAACCCCACCCCTCTAAATACGTTAAATGCTCATTTTTTTCTAGGGAGAAATTAAACAACAGTTTTTCTTACCTTATCCCTCACTCCCCTGGCAGCCCCTTCTCCAGGATTTTGGGAAGGCACTCTGCATCCTCACTTACAATGCATCACTGCTGCAAAGTGCCTGCGATCTACAAAGTGGCAAAGAGAAGAGGACTTTAGGGGACCAGTCATTCAGCTCACTGAGCTTTAGGCTCCATGCACACTAGTGTTTTTTTATAATCTTAAAAAATGCTAGGACAAAAAAAAGCGCTGGATGAAAAATGTTGATAATAGCATTTTTTGTGCCAGCTTGTAGCAGCGTTTTAGCGTCTTTTAGGAGTGCTTAGGAACATTAGCATTTTATTAGCATTTATTCAGTACATGGAGAAAAAAACACTTGAAAAAAGCTGTTAGGAGCGTTTTAGTAGCCTTTAGGAGTATTTAGTAGTGTTTAACATTTTTTTCCTCTCGGGAAAATGCTCCCAAAACTTTTCTGCTCCTAAACACTGAAGCTTGAAAAACACTTCAAGCATAAAATAGTGTGCATGAACACATAGGATAACACTGTTAGCTTCTAGGAGCAGAAAAAAAATTCTCATAATAGCTTCTAGGAGCTTACAAAAACGCTAGTGTGCATGCAGCAGTGAACTCAATAGAAATCTATTGAAACAGAAATGCATGTGCCTACTTTTCTCATCTTTTAGTGTTTTCTTGCTTGATAGACATAATACCATTAGGCTTTGAGCCTAAGCTGATATAATGAGACAGTACATGTTTAATTTTGCAACAGAGCTTGTTGCAAAAAGGCCTCTCAGGAAGTGTCATCACAATGCTTTAAATTATGGCAATGCGAAATTGCTGCAGCATTAAACGTTCAATATTTCTCCAAAACCATTTGATGGGCTTCACATTTACTGCTGCAAAATGATACATGCTGTCTCGTATTTCTCTGATATAATTTTTATAAGCTTGCTACTCAATATGCTTATTTTCTGATTGAGTCTTCTGCTTGCACATAAAGCTGTACACCAGGTTGATATAAAAGATATATTAATGCAGCTCTTTATAATACATCCAAGCAGTGTAAGTACTTAAAGTGATACTAAACTCAAGTTTAAAAGAGGAAAATTCAATTCAGCAACATATACTTAACTTAAAAAGTACCTTCTATTACTCTCCTCAAAATCTTGTGTAATGCTTATTTCCGGAGGAGCTGCTGATCTTTGGGTTCTTTGATTCCAGATAGCAATACCCCTTCCCCTGGATGGGAGATGAATATTTACAGCTGTTAAGGAAGGAGTTTTATACCCCTAAAGTGTGGTGGCATTACAGTCTAAGTTCCCCTGATGCCCACTTGACCTCCTTGGGCCATTATAACCTTGGGTCCTTCACTCCTCCCCTGGTCTGTGTTTGTACAATACCACTCATTTTGATCTTGTTTGACCGCTCACCTTCTCCCCCCCACTCTTCAGCAATAATACAGTACATCATGTTATTTGTATTTATCTTTGTGTGCAACACATGTTATACCATTATGTAGTTGCTGGTTCATTTTGATAATAATGTAGGGTGTGGGATACACACAGTGTTTTGTCTTGTATTATGATCATTTTATATGGCTGTTCATGCATATTTCAGTCATTTGACTGTACTTCGTTGATCATATTTAACATAAAAGTTCTAATAAACCTAAGTTCTTTTTAGCATATTAGTGCCTGGTATCCATTCCTTTATAGCACCTTTAAATTCACATATATTTTCTTTCTGTGCTAACAGTGTTCCAGATTGCCACCAGTCCCAGTGTCACCAGGCCAGTGCTAACAACAGTGTCCCCGATCCTCAGGTCCAGTGTCACCAGACCAGTGCATCCAGCCACAGTGTTCCCCATTGCCACTAGACCAGTCACAGTGTCACCAGATCAGTGTAAGCTAGCAACAATGTTTCTGATCATTGCCGCACAAGTTCCAGTGTCGCCAGACTAGTGTAAGCCAGCAACAATGTTCCTGATCATTGCTACACCAGTCCCAGTGTGTCACTAGACTTGTGTAAGCCAGCAACAGTGTTCCTGATCTCCATCACACCAGTGCCAGAATCACCAGATCAGTACAGCCAGTAACATTTTCCATGATCATCACCACAGGAATCCCAGTGTCACCAGACCAGTGCAGGCTAGCAACAGTGTTCCTGATCCTCACCACACTGGTTCCAGTGCAGCCAGCCGCAGTCTTCCCCATCACCACTACACCAGTCACAGTGTCACCAGATCAGTGTAAGCTAGCAACAATGTTCCTGATCATTGCCACACAGGTCCCAGTGTCACCAAACTAGTGTAAGCCAGCAACAATGTACACCAGTCCCAATGTCCAGGGCGGCTATTAGAACTCATGGGGCCCCATATAGCCTACCTGACAGGGACCCCTGGCCCAAAGTGACTGAGGACATAGATGTATCATTCCCTTTCTCTACAGCCTCAGCTGCACAGATGAATGAGTAGGAAGCACTCTGAGGCTTCCTGTTCATTCACAAACTGAAGCATAATAAACACAGTTTACTATGCTTCAATGATAAATGGACACAGGAGGATCGCTCACTGTGTTAATTCAGGAAAGGAAGGGTCCAGTAAATGCCCCCTGGGCACGGACAGCAGATGGAAAGGGCACATGTGCTAGAACCAATCCCCTTGCAGTGCAGCCAGGGAAGAGAGAGGAGGAGAAGCTGGCAGCGCTGCAGTGGGAGACAGAAGAGGATCGGTGTCTGCAATAAGATAGTACAGCTGGGCCTCCTGCTCAAAAGATGACTGGGCCCCCCATTTGAACTGATGGGGCCTGGGCCCAGTACAAGAGGGCTGGCTGTATTGCCTTATCAGGAGCCCTGCCAGTGTCACTAGACTTGTGTAAGCCAGCAACAGTGTTCCTGGTCTCCATCACACCAGTGCCAGAATCACCAGACCAGTACAGCCAGTAACATTTTCCATGATCATCACCACAGGAATCCCAGTGTTACCAGACCAGTGTAGGCCAGCAACAGTGTTCCTGATCACTAGCCACACTTAGGGCCATCTTTAACCACTTCCCGCCCGGCGCATAGACAAATGACGTCCGGGCGGGGGGGTTCATTATCCTGACTGGACGTCTATTGACGTCCTCAGGATAATCCGCGATCGCACGCCCCCGGGGGCACGCATCGCGGCGATCGGTGGTGCCGTGGGTCAGTCTGACCCACCGCATTATTGATCGAGGTAAAAGGCTTCCATCCGAAGCCTTTTACCATGTGATCAGCCGTGAACAATCATGGCTGATCACAGTGTAAATAGTATAAACTCTAATAATAAGCGCCTCCCCTTAAAGTTGTGATCATAAACAAACAATGAATAAATCAATATAAATTATATTATTAACATATAGAAAAGTCCACTGATCATAAGTGCAAGTGCCATAAAGGTACATATTAGATTAGTCCATAAAAAAAGGGGCTTGTGCTTAAAGGTGCTCGAACAAGTGCTCAGATAACATTCCAGGTGCAGTGTGACAAACTGTGCCAGACCCCCTTTGTGTCCCCACTCACCAAAAAGTGTGGACCTACTGCTTTTCAGTCAGAGGTCACACAAGCTTATGTCAGTGGGGAAAAAACTGGAAGGAAACAGCAGGATGCCCGGACCACTGGAATAAACACTCGATCTTCCAATAAAGAATGTCCTCTGGAGTACTCGAATAAACAGAAAACAGCCTCATGTGCAGACTATTAACCAGAAACACTTTATTGTGCTAATAGAACATACTCAGAAGATGCAAGTGTAAAAAACGCCTGGTATATGATATGGTGTCAGCAGCCTGCGTTCCAAATTCTCCTGCTCCTGAGGGCGGAAGTGACATAGACGGCTGCGGCGACCGGAAATGACGTCAACACGTTTCGCCCTCCACATAGGGCGTCATCATTATAGCGCAAAAAATAAAAACTGCAGGGGTGATCAAATACCACCAAAAGAAAACTCTATTTGGGAGCGTGGCCTGGAGGGAAATGTGAGCGGACGCGTGTAGTGAGAGCTCCGACATTACATACTCCTGCAACGGTAATCCTGACTATACACCGGTCTCCCTGGACTCCCCTGAGGCATATTAGACACCTGGAGTGACCCGGAGCATGTCACCGCTGAAAACTGCCAAGGATGCGGTGGCCAAGCTCACTAAATTCAAGCTGCAGGAGAAAGACCAGCAGGCCGAAAATGGCGCCGGCCCCTCCTCAGACACGGAACCCTCGTCCTCCAAACTCAGGGTCCTGGATGCGATTGCGCAATGTCAGGGCACCCTGACCACAAAAATTGATGAGGTAAAGATTGATATATCCTTCGCCAGGACCTGTCCGCGTTGCGGGCTCGGGTAGCGGGGACAAAGGCCTGGATCGGCGTGGTGGAAGACATCTTTCACCCCCTGCAACATGATGCAGAGGGGAAGCAGCACCGCATCCAGCAGCTTGCCAACAAACAGGAATCATCTTGCGGAGGTGCAACATACGTTTCATCGGCCTCCTGGAGTCGGCTGAAGGCAGGGACCCGGCGGGGTTCCTCGAACAACTACTAATTACCACGTTTGGTCGTGAGCCCTTTTCGGCAATGTTTGCGATCGAACGCGCCCATCGGATCCCGGCCAGACCCCCACCACAGGAGGCCCCTCCCCGTACCTTTATCGCTAAGTTCTTGAACTTTAGAGACCGGGATGGTGTTCTGTGACTGACACGGGAGAAGGGCAATATCCCCTACACGAACCAACACATTGCAGAATTCCCAGACTTCTCCAATGAAGTTCAAAAGCAGCGTGCACAGTTCCAGGAGGTCAAGAGACGGCTCAGGATGGTTCACCTTAAGTACGCAATGTTATACCCGGCAAGTCTTAGAGTGGAAGCGGATGAGAAAGCCCTTTTCTTTTAGACCCCGTTACAAGCAATGGACTGTATCGATCGGAGACCCGGCCCGGCTTGAAACCCTGTGGAGGGGGAACTGGCCTGGAGGCCGCTTCTAACCGTAAGTGCACCGTATAAGTTTTTATGTGCCCCCTCCTCCGGGCCCGGCCGTAACATCCTCCCTGTCACGAGCCGACCACCAGCACCATATCATCTGGGCCGGATCTGAGGCCATACTTTCTTGTAGCCTCGGACACAGACCCATGACCTTATCCCAAACCAAACTGCCTGGGAGACCTCATAGACATACTGAACTAAAACGTGGCAAAATAGTCGGAGGACTCTTTCCACCCGTACATGACCGGAGCCACACAAGTGGACCGGAGTCCCCAGAGAGGATGTCGCCCATCTCATTCGGGGAAACCAACACCGATTGATGTTTATGATTTTGTTTTTACTTTCTCCAGCGGGGTTCAGTTTTTGTCCAACCCCTTGTATCATTTTGAGGGTTATCTTTTCTACACGCCACATGGCTCGATGCTGGTGGCTACGGATCACCGCAGGGGCTTTGCCTCCGGTACCCTACCGAAGCTGGATTGAGTTCACAGATTGTTATGTTTTGGGACAAATGCTCGCATCAAGTTGGGGGGATGACGAGCTGGGTGGGGGGTATACTGATGTGCAGGGTGGACATGTTAGTCCGCCACAGTTGGAATTACTATTTTATTTAATGCTGAATGAACAAGGAGAATACCGCATTGTTTAATGTTTGGTGTTATAACACATGATATACACAATACCTGCAATATGACTCTGTGGGGGGGTGCCCTAGGCATCCCTGCGGATCCGTCTGCATCCTACTATGTTGTTTTTTATTTTTCCCTTATATTTCCAATGGGGAATTTAAAAGTACTTACCTGGAATGTCAGGGGCCTCCGGGATAAAGTTAAACGGACAGCTGTTATGGCATCCCTGAAGGCCCAAAAGGCTGATATTATTACATTAGTAGAGACTCATGTTACGGGCCACCTACAGATGGCACTGAAGCGACCCTGGGTGGGATGGACTTTCCATTCGACCCACTCACAATACTCCAGGGGCGTTTCGGTGCTGATCGGTAAGACAGTGCAATTTGAACTGATATTATTGCGGACGGATCCCCAGGGTAAATATGTGTTTATATCTGCAACAATAATGGGTTACCCCGTGCTATTACTTGCCTGTTATATCCCTCCCCCATACAATTCATCAGTGATAAAAGAGGGCCTTGACTTTATCGCCCTCTACCCTACAGTCCCGGTGATCTGGATGGGGACTTTAATATGGTCTTGACCCCGGCACTGGATAGGCTAAACATGGTTGGGGAAAGGGCCGAATTCGCACTCACAGACACCTGGAGATACCTATACCCTAGGGAAAAATCCTTCTCCTGCTTTTCCACTACACATAACACGCTTTCAAGAATCGATTTTATATTTGTATCTCTTGTGTTGCTCCCTAAGCTGAAGGCAGCGGGCTTTTCCCCTAGACACTTATCGGACCATGCCCCCTACTGAGCAGTCTTGCAGCTGCATGCGGACCCTTCAGCGGCTCAATAGAGACTGAATCCATGTTGGCTATCAGTCCTAGAGGATCACACTGACATATCCAGGGAATTCCAGTTCTTCCTGGCCACTAACTGGGGAACAGCCGTTACAGGGTCGACTTGGGAAGCATTTAAGGCCCATGCCAGACTGACACTATCCACACGTATAAATATATAGAAATCCAATTCCAAAATGGCTTTTCAACAGGCTACGGACCATCTTCGTGAGCTTGAAGGCACTTTTACACAGGACTCGATCCCCCCTAAATACGGACAATCTTAAAACTCACGCTCGACTGGTCAATCTTTTACATATAAAGAGAGCTAAACGTCACCTGCTCTTCACCAAGCAGAGGATATTTGAACATGGGAAGCGTGCGGGTAGGCTGCTAGCCTACCTGGCACACTTGAACGCTACCCCCCCAGTGGTGGTTTCTTTGACTACCCTGGGGGGTGAACCAATCACATCGCCCCGCCAAGTAGCGGGGGAATTCTGTAAATACTTTGCCGACCTATACACCTCTAGGCGGGTATGTACTCCATCACATACGGCAGAATATTTGCGAGGAATACCCCTTCCACAGCTAACTGAGGAGCAGATGAAACTCCTATAACATCGGATGATATCTCCAACACCTTATCATGCTTAGCCAGGTCAAAAGCACCAGGGACTGATGGGCTACCACTTGAATTTTGCGCCACATATGCAAATGCTCTAGTTAGCAAATTAACATCCCTGTACTAGGACATTTTTGACACCGGGCTACTCCCGGAGTCAATGCGGGAGGCGAAGATAATAGTGATACCGAAGCCAGGGAAGGACCCCCACTCCCTGGAGTCATACAGGCCAATATCACTGCTCCAGGTTGATGTAAAGATTTTAGCGAAAGTTCTGGCGTCACGCCTTAATAGTGTGATTCTGTCACTGGTCCACTCCGACCAGACAGGCTTCCTGCCAGGCAAGAACACAGCGATAAATATAAGGTGGCTCTTTATGAACATATAGGCCCAACACAATAACATTGGCTCCAGAGTAATCGTCACCCTGGGTGCAGCCAAAGCGTGTGGAGTGGGAGTTTCTGTGGACCTGCCTGCAGCGATTCGGTTTTGGCCCTAATTTTATAAAATGGGTCCAATTATTATACCAATCCCCTAGGGCTAGAGTATCAGTAAATGGGTGCATGTCTGATAGCTTTCCTCTGGGCAGGGGTACCCGACAGGGATGCCCCCTATCTCCCCTTCTTTATGCCCTGGCCGTAGAATCACTTGCAGCCATCATAAGAGCAAATCGAAACATAGAGGGGCTGAAAGTTGGAAACTTTGAGGAGAAAATAGGCCTCTATGCTGATGATATGGTGCTATACTTAGCGGATCCCCACCATTCCCTTGAGGAAGCCCTCTCCACCATTGAAAACATGGGGAAACACTCGGGTCTACGTATAAATTGGGATAAATCTCAGATTCTTCCCTTGGACCACTTCCCTCCCTCGTGTCTTCTATTAAATACCTGGGGGTCACAGTAACTAGATCTCTGACGGAGTATGCCCCACACAATGTGGAACCCTTACACGACCTCCTAAAATCTAAGACACAAATTTGGGCCAGGTTACCCGTTGGGGTCTGTGGTCGCATTAATCTTATCAAAATGATCATCCTCCCCAAGGTATTATACATGGTATGGCATGCCCCACTCCCCGTGCTCTCTAAATTTTTTAAGACCCTAGACTCCATTTTAAACACCTTTGTATGGGGTTCTACCCAGAGGCAGCTCTCTAATTAGGCAAATTAGGCGGTCGCCGAAGGCCTCGCACTCACAGGGGCCTCGCGGCCGCCTAATTTGCCTGTGATCAGTCACTTATGTCGGCGCTGGTGGCTCCGCCTATCCCTGCTGAGACTCGCTGTTGCCCAGGGCCTGACTGACAAATCCCGGTCCCGTGTCAGGAGGTGTGGGGAGCTGGGCAGTAGAGGCCTCTAGGTGGCGGCAGTGGCCGGATGACAGCACCCGGCTCCAGGTGCCCTCTGTACAATGCAAGCGGGCGGCATGTCCATGTGGGACCCGCAGCTGGGCTGCTCCTGCAGCCTGCGCTGCTCAGCCGAACTCTCCGCATTTGCCTGCTGTTGGGACAGTTCAGCAGTCGGGGCGGGGACTGAAGTGATCCAGCTGAGCTGCCCCATGACTGTGAAGAGGATGAAGCTCGGTCTCCAACCCCCTAATGCTGCCTGGCCGAACGGAGAGAACGTGAGTGCCGCCTCCCTGTGCGCCTGGATAGGAGGAGCGGTGGGGAGACTGCACATAGAGGAATTTTTCCATATCCCTCCGACTCCTGCAGCCGCTGAATGCTCGCTTGTCCTTCCCTCCCTCCTGCAGATATTCAGCGGCTGCAGGAGGGATATGAAAAAATTCCA
>BLSH010137414.1:23855-60191 GCA_018402905.1 Glandirana rugosa
AAAACTTTGTTATTAGTAAGGGAGTGTCGTCGTCGTGTTCCTGCTGCTGCTGTGAGGGAATGATTATTGTTTCAAAATCATCTCCTACTGCTATAGGGAGAGGTTCCTGCTGGTGCTGTGAGGGACAGATTATTGTTCTAAAATCATTTCCTACTACTATAGAGAGAGAGAGGTTCCTGCTGCTGCGAGGGAATGATTATTGTTTCAAAATCATCTCCTACTGCTATAGGGAGAGGTTCCTTCTGGTGCTGTGAGGGACAGATTATTGTTCTAAAATCATCTCCTAGTGCTATAGGGAGAGGTTCCTGCTTGTGCTGTGAGGGACAGACTATTCTAAAATCATCTCCTAGTGCTAGAGAGAGAGGTTCCTGCTGGTGCTGTGAGGGACAGATTATTGTTCTAAAATCATCTCCTACTGCTATAGGGAGAGGTTCCTGCTGGTGCTGTGAGGGACAGATTATTGTTGTAATATCATCACATACTGCTATAGGGAGAGGTTCCTGCTGGTGCTGTGAGGGACAAATTATTGTTCTAAAATCATCTCCTAGTGCTATAGGGAGAGGTTCCTGCTGGTGCTGTGAGGGACAGATTATTGTTCTAAAATCATCTCCTAGTGCTATAAGGAGAGGGTCCTGCTGGTGCTGTGAGGGACAGATTATTGTTCTAAAAATAAAACATACTGCTAGAGGGAGAGGTTCCTGCTCATGCTGTGAGGGACAAATTATTGTTCTAAAATCGTCTCCTACTGCTATAGGGAGAGGTTCCTGCTCATGCTGTGAGGGAAAAATTATTGTTCTAAAATCATCTCCTAGTGCTATAGGGAGAGGTTCCTGCTGGTGCTTTGAGGGACAGATTATTATTCTAAAATCATCTTCTAGTGCTATAGGGAGAGGTTCCTGCTGGTGCTGTGAGGGACAGATTATTGTTGTAAAATCATCTCTTACTGCTATAGGGAGAGGTTCTTGCTGGTCCTGTGAGGGACAGATTGTTGTTCTAAAATCATCTCTTAGTGCTTTAGGGAGAGGTTTTTGCTGGTGCTGTGAGGGACAGATTATTGTTCTAAAATCATCTCCTACTGCTATAGGGAGAGGTTCCTGCTGGTTCTGTGAGGGACAGATTATTGTTCTAAAATCATCTCCAACTGCTATAGGGAGAGGTTCCTTCTGGTGCTGTGAGGGACAGATTATTGTTCTAGATTCATCTCTTACTGCTATAGGAATTGGTTCCTGCTGGTGTGTGAGGGATAGATTATTGTTCTAAAAGTATCTCCTAGTGCTATAGGGAGAGGTTCCTGCTGGTGCTGTGAGGGACAGATTATTGTTCTAAAATCATTTCCTAGTGCTATAGGGAGAGGTTCCTGCTGGTGCTGTGAGGGAAAGATTATTGTTCTAAAATCATCTCCTACTGCTATAGGGAGAGGTTCCTGCTGGTGCTGTGAGGGACAGATTATTGTTCTAAAATCATCTCCTACTGCTATAGGGAGAGGCTCCTACTGGTGCTGTGAGGGACAGAATATTGTTCTAAAATCATCTCATACAGTTATAGGGAGAGGTTCCTGCTGGTGCTCTGAGGGACAGATTATTGTTCTAAAACCAGCACATACTGCTATAAGGAGAGGTTCCTGCTGGTGCTGTGAGGGACAGATTATTGTTCTAAAATCATCTCCTAGTGCTATACAGAGAGGTTCCTGCTGGTGCTGTGAGGGACAGATTATTGTTCTAAAATCATCACCTAGTGCTATAGGGAGAGGTTCCTGCTGGTGCTGTGAGGGACAGATTATTGTTCTAAAATCATCACATACTGCTAGAGGGAGAAGTTCCTGCTGGTGCTTTGAGGGACAGATTATTGTTCTAAAATCATCTCCTACTGCTATAGGGAGAGCTTCCTGCTGGTGCTCTGAGGGTTAGATTATTGTTCTAAAATCATCACATACTGCTACCTCACAGCGCCAGGAACCTGTACCTAATGCAGTATGAGATGATATTAGAACGCTAATCTTTCCCTCACAGCAACAGGAACCTGTCCCTAATGCATTATCAGATGATATTAGAACGCTAATCTTTCCCTCACAGCACCAGGAACCTGTACCTAATGCAGTATCAGATGATATTAGAACGCTAATCTTTCCCTCACAGCGCCAGAAACCTGTACCTAATGCAGTATGAGATGATATTAGAACGCTAGCCTTTCCCTCACAGCACCAGGAACCTGTACCTAATGCAGTATCAGATGATTTTAGAACGCTAATCTTTTCCTCACAGCACCGTCAGGAACCCGTCACTAATGCAGGATGAGATGATATTAGAATGCTAATCTTTCCCTAACAGCACCAGGAACCTGTCCCTACTCCAGTATCAGATGATTTTAGAACACTAATCTTTCCCTCACAGCATCGCCAGGAACCTGTTTCTAATGCAGGATGAGATGATATTAGAACGCTAATCTCTCCCTCACAGCGGCTGCAGCATCCTCTCCCTACACTAGCCTGAGAGCATTTGACATGCAGCGCTACGTGACTCCAGCTCATATCGAGGCTGGGTCACATGATGCACTGGCCACTCACAGCCATGCCATTAGTAGGCATGGCTGTGATGGCTTCTAAGGGCAAACAAGTGAAACGCTTGTTGATTGGCTGCCCTGCAGCTATTCAACAGGAGCCAAAAATTGTCTGGGTCACATGATGCACTGGCCAATCACAGCCATGCCATTAGTAGGCATGGCTTCTAAGGGCAAACAAGTGAAACGCTTGTTGATTGGCTGCCCTGCAGCTATTCAACAGGCACCAAAAAATACCAGAATACCGAATCCGATCCCGGACTTTTTTTGAAATGTCCGGCATCGGGTTTGGGGCACGGACACCCTAAAGTCCGGTACGGACCCGAACTTTACAGTCCGGGTTCGCTCAACTCTGCTTCTGACTATACCTGGCATTCAACGGCCTAACAATTGTTAAAGTCTCAGCACCTGTTCCCCCCGTGCTGCAACTTAACTCGTAGTTTTTGGTTAAAACCTTTACACTCATGTTTAACACGTTGGTTTTACACTTCTCCACTCCCTCCAGGAGTAACAAGTGTGCATGGCACACCACCTGCTCTTATCTCCTTCCTCTTTCCCTCTTTCTCCTTTCTTCTCTACCCAACCCTACCCCATCCCCTCCACCTCACTATGACAAACAACGTCTTTGTTGGATGGGGACCGTCAACTTCCCACAAAGTGACCCCTTGGTGCCTAACTGTGGACCTCAAATGATGTTCATTGTGTTAACCCAATCTGGGTGTGAACTTGTCGCGCCATCCGATACATCCCTAACGAGGCAAACTCTGCCTACATGACGTCATGCCCCTTAAAATACTTTCTTTAAACGCTAAAGGGCTTAACAGCCCATTCAAGCGCTCACTAATGTGGAAAGAAGCCCTAGCTTCTAAAAGTGATATCATATGCATGTAGGAAACCCACTTTAAGCATAATAAAGCTCCTAAATGTTCCCACCCAATATTCCCCTACTCCTTTTTTGCACATTCTGACTCTAAACGCAAAGGCGTACTGATCGCCATCCGCAACACAGTTGCACTCTCATATCATAGATCCAGACGGAAGGTTTATAATTCTTACGGCGACCATTAACAACCACAGAATTATGCTAATTAATATATATGCCCCAAACTCCTCTAGGAAGAAATTCTTTAAAAAATATTGCAGCCAAAATGCAACCGTACGCATCGAACTTGATTATCCTATGTGGAGACTTCAATAAAATCATTGATCCCTCACTGGACTCTACTAGCAGCTCTCGTAGACCCTCAACCTTACTCTCCTCATTCCTAAAACAAGAAAATCTGTATGACTCATGGAGATGCATCAATGGCAGCGAGAAGGATTACACCTTTTATTCTCCAGTCCACCAGGTGTACTCTAGGATCGACTTATTCCTCACTGACAAATACACACTCCAACGTATCACCCCCGCCAAGATCGGCTTAATCACCTGGTCTGACCATGCCCCTATATACCTGCACCGCAACCTATCCCCACAACTAACTCTCCCACCACCATGGAGACTCAATGCCTCCATCCTAACCTCTACTGCCTCCCAAGAACATATCAAAACAGAAATTGATAACTTCTTCCAAACCAACATTGGATCAACATCTGATCCCACGCTTTTATGGAACACCCATAAAGCATACATTAGAGGCATAGTAATAAAACTAGCAGCCCATGAGAAAAGAAAACGGACTAAGACCATTAATACCCTTTTGACCAAGATTCAAAACCTAGAACAATCCAATAAACAAAAGGTGGAACCAGCTATACTAGCAGAACTAAAATCTTTAAAAACCCAACTCATTGAAACACTTAGACACTCATTTGACTACTATATCAAAAGACTTCGCCTCTCCTTTTACTCTTCAGAAAACAGACCAGGAGCCCTCCTAGCCAAACAATATAAGAGAAAAATTAACAACTCAAAAATCCCTTATCTTAAGGATAATGTAGGACAAAAAACTCAAAACCCAGCAAAAATAGCAGTACAATTCCGCCAATTTTACTCCCCCCTATATAACTTACAACAACCTTCCTCACACCCACCTCCCAATGTAGACCTAATGAAAAATTTCCTGGATTCTATTAACCTTCCATCCTTATCAGCAGACCAACTCAGTACACTCTCAGCCCCCATCACTAGAAATGAAATTGAAAAAAACATATGCAACCTCCCTCTACACAAATCACCTGGACCTGACGGATATATTAACGAATACTACAAACAATACATGGAACTCCTCACTCCTCACCTGACCAACGCCCTGAATAACATTATTGATACATTATTGGGCATGAGCCCAAAAGAATTTCTTGAATCCCACATTGTTACTATTTCCAAACCTGGAAAACCCTCAGACACACCTGCAAACTTCTGCCCCATCTCCCTTTTAAACGCCGATACCAAGATCTATGCTAAAATTCTCGCCAATAGAATTGCTAAAGTAGTCCCTCTCTTAATCCACCCAGACCAAGTTGGGTTCGTCTCAGGTCGCCAAACATCAGACGGGACTAAGAGACTCATCAACTTGATACAATGGGCAGAACACCACCACACACCATCCTTGCTAATATCCCTAGATGCCGAAAAGGCCTTAGATAGGGTGCGGTGGTCCTATATGTCAGAGGTCCTTCAAAAATTTGGATTTTCTGGAAGGATTCTAACAGCTATAAATACTCTATACTCCAGCCCCTATGCCAAGGTCTGGACCTCAGGCTTTCTGTCAGAACCATTCGAAATTCACAATGGCACCAGACAAGGCTGCCCCCTATCTCCAATAATATTCTCCCTGGTGATAGAACCCCTGGCGGAACATATTAGATCACACCCCCAAATTACTGGAATAACCGCTGACAATACACAACATAAGATCGGACTATATGCCGACGACGTGATCCTCTCCATAACCGACCCCTTCCAATCCCTACCCCACCTCAACCAATTACTCAACCTTTTTGGCATGTTATCATTATACAAGCTCAACAACTCCAAATATCAAATGCTAGCCATAAATCTCGATCCACACCTTAAATCCCAAATATAATTCCTTTCTCATGGGCTCCACTATCCACCATACAGTATCTAGGTATCCAACCGACATCCCCTAGCTCTAAAATTTTACACAACAATCTTTCTTCCCTTGTAACCAAACTCACACAAATGACCACAAGCATACAAAATCTTACACCCTCCTGGGCTGGACGAATAGCTTTTGTAAAAATGTTTCTGCTCCCACAGGTACTTAACGTGTTCAGGACTTTACCAGTTCCAATTTTAACAGCACACCTTAGGAAACTCCAATCTATCGATAACAAATTTATTTGGTGCGGAAGAAAACCACGAATAAAAGACAATACCCTAACCAGACCCGCTACATTCCTGGGCCTAGGAGCCCCAAATATATCTCTATACTACAAAGCGACAATCCTCTCCCAATCCAAAATTGGCTGGAACCAGTCACAAACAGAACAAGCGGCATGCATCCATCATTGGGGCAACCATTCTAAAACCTCACTCAATTTCATCTTTCCTGGATACTACCAAGGCAACCATAAATACTTCCACAATAAGCTCAACTCAGACAATCTCCATGAAATCCCTTCAGAAAATATCTCTAGCCTCATTGGAACTCATAATACCGGATCTGCACCTAACCAAGTGGAAAGCTGCGGGTATCACCCACATTGCCCAACTATATTCAGAATCAATCTTTAAATCCTTCCAGGAGATACAACAAATATATTCATTGCCTAAAACATCTTTCTTTCAATATCTCCAAATACGCCACACACTCAAACAAGTACAAATTGGAAAATCTCCATATACGGATCGACTTTTGGAGCTTCTTGATTCTGCCAAGAACGTAAACACTGGAATCTCACCCTTCTACAAACTTCTGGCCATGCCCAAATCTGCTGGTAAACCTACTACCGTCCTACAAACTTCAACTATGCCATTGAAATCTGGCAACAAGCGGCAGCTATCCCACTCAAGTACTCACAGTGTATTTCTCACTGGGAATCATCCCAAAAAATCCTACACAACTGGTACTACACACCCTACAAACTAGCCAAAATTTATCGCGACCAATCACCTCTATGCTGGAGACATTGCGGAGTACCAGCCACCTATGGAGGTGGCTGGTATATATATATATATATATATATATATATATATATATATATATATATGTTGGCAATGCCCCAAAGTACAAACCTTTTGGCAACACATTTTCAAACTCATCAACCAACTCACTGGGAGCTGCCACCCGCCTAACCCAAAAGCTGCACTACTGAATATTGATATGGACAAATGGCCAAACACTTTCGCCCCCATAATATCCCACATATTCATAGCTGCCCGTCTCACTATCACAAGGAGCTGGAAATCACTAAAACCACCAGACTACAACAACACCATAACAATTCTCAATGAAAATGCAGCCAACGAACATGCCTACCCTAAGGCCCACTTGAAAACTCACAAATTCAACCACCATTGGGACCCCTGGACCAAAACCCCTCTATGTACTCTATAGATATAACATCCCTATCCACTATTTAACAATTATCAACTGTACCATATAGAACTTTAAACTACTACAAATAACGCTACAACCTACAACAGCAGGATGCATTTAACATATAGACTGTTTACCAAGTTCCACCGTAGGAATTAGTAATCTCTGGAAAATGAGATAGATTACTACATAACCATCCAACAAAGTGATCACTGAGGTTTATCCTCCCTACTCTACTACCACCCCCCTGTCTCTCTTTCTTTTTCTCACTCTTCTCATCTTTCTCTTCCAACTGTGCTCTTACAGCACAATATCTCAGATATGTACACGACTGTAATGTTACCATGCATCATAAAACTAAAAGATGTTAATATGATCAAAACAATGTCACACAACAGGCATTCCCAATTGTATTGTTTAAACTCACCTCAGAATACCATCTAACTCTCTCTGTTGCCCACTTGCCCTGCCGCAAAGCAAGCAAATAAAAAAATGACCACCAATGAAGTCTCCCACTCCATTTCTTCCACATAGCACCACTGAGGCCTCTGAGGTACCCCAGGCCCCGAGGAAGGTCTGCTGGGCAATGGAGTATGAAATAAAATATTAATTGAGAACCAGTAGAGTTTCCAGAAACAATCTCACCCGGGCTGAGACTGAAGCTGAAAGGTCTCTGTTCTCTGGCTCCCCCATTGTGATTCGCCCTGCCAACAAGGGGGTGCAATTGTGATACAGGATGCATCTGACGAATAGAATGAAAATCTGCTTCAACTGCAGAATAGCATGATTACCTACTGACCCCATTGTTCGCTTCACTTGCATTATTGATGCTAAACTTAGGTCTCTGCCCAGGGATGGATTACCAAAGAAGAATTTGGATGTCTGAGTCTCACTACAGAACACCCCAGATGTACTGTTATATATACCCTCTCTAAATTCCATAAGGATTCACAACACCCTCCTGGGTGCCCAATTATATCTGCCAGAGGATCGGTCTTGCAGCCATTTGTGGTATTTGTGGACTACTTCCTGCAGCCTTTTGTAAGACAAATGCCCGCCCTTCTAAGTTAATGGTTATCGCCTACTCCATGAACTTGGCCCAGTTCCATCTGACTGTGTGTTGGCTACTTTAGATATGAAGAGCCTCTATGCTGTCATCCCACACAATGAAGGAATTTAGGCAGTTTATGAAGCCATTATGAAACTGAAACATGTCAAACCACCTAGTCCTTTCTTGCTTGACCTTCTGGGCTTTTTCCTCACCTTTAATTACTTTAAATTTGATGACAGGTTCTGCCTAGTGTTCTGGGACTGCATTGGGCTCTAATGTTGCACACTCTTTTGCCAACATATTCATGCATCAATATGTACACAACATTTTATCAATATATCGATATATAGAAAACCTTTTTTTCTTTGGTCAGGAAGTGGTGATGATCTGACACAGAGGATTGATGAGCTCAATGATATTACCACCCCAATCAAGTTGACTCTTACAGCTTCCGATACGGACATCAGTTTTCTGGATCTCAACATTTCTAAAAAGTCATAAAAGAACAGCACAATATTGGGGACTCGGTTATACCTCATGCCAACTGACAAACACTTGGCTTCATCCACGCAGTGCACACCCCCCAGCACTAGTCTATGGAATTCCATATGCCCAGATGCTGAGAGTTAAAAGGAGCAAATCCAAGCCTATAACAACTGAACTACAGCTTGACTAAATGATGGAACAATTATACAAACATGGCTACTCAAGGAAATTTCTCTGTCAACAGAGACAATGAATAGGAAACACTGGGGAATCCCTATTGTGTCCCCAAGACAACATCCCACAAAACTGAATCTTTTTTTCTACTTGTTACTCAGCATACCACGTTTTATCATTATTTCATGTTACTAATTATGGGTGGTCCGTGCTTGCCTGGTGCTTGCCATGTGCAATGGCGGTCATCATATGAGTGTTCATAATATGCTTAGTTTTCCCTACTTTTTCTGCATTTTGCCAAGTTTATGCAGGAACTATTTCTGGGTAGCTTTATTTAAGCTAGGATTTCATATATTTTTGATGAACTATTGTGATTTGATTTTTGTGACCTTTTTTGACCTCTACACTGTATGTATTTTTTTTACCCTTGCCCTGTGTGATGTCATCACTAGGGGGTGTTGTTGGTGGGTGGGACTTTGGGTATATTGGTCTGTTCACTTCCAGACCCGTGTGTTGGTGACAGGTAAGAGGCAGCAGGAGAGTGTCATCTAGAAGAGATGGATGTCCCAGGGCTTTAAAGAAGATCTCACCTTCCTAAAGATCTCTGATGCTGTGTTGGGTACCATCCTTACTAACTGTCAGGTGGAAGGGAAATCCGCAGAAGCAAGGCACATGGTGTTTATGGAGATCATAATAGGCTGCAGGAGACGTCTGGTATTTAGATTGATGGGGGACAGGTCACGGAAGATCTGCAATTTATCACCTTTGTATTCAATAGTGGATCTATTTCGGATACTGGAGAGCAAAGTTTCTTTGCTATCATAGTAATGGAATCTAACTATGACAAGGTGACTGGGTTCACTCTTCAGAGAATGTTACACATTACACCCATAATTCAGGTGTAATGTTTAACATGCTCCAGACCTTCCCCCTGCACCTCCTGTGACAGTGGTCAGGTGTTCTTCTACCCTCTCACGCTGTCACTTTTTGAAAATAGTAAGCACTGTCTTAAGCACTGTTTCCTCTCAAAGCTAATGGCATAAAACATGCACATGCAGCCTTTGTTTACAAGTGGGATTGATGTGATTGGTCACAGTGATCACATGGTACAGGGTCAATTTCTGATCACTGTATTCAAGGGACACAGTAATCAGAGTTCGCTGCTACTTGCTCTAGAAGCTGCTCACAAGCGGCTGATGCAGGAGGCTATGTATATATGCCCTTCTGCATTGACAAACCTCCTGTTCGGCCAATGTACATAAATGGTTAAATATCAATTGTTTTGATTTCTAATAGGATTTTTGGCCATATTTTAGGTTGTCAGTAAAAAGATGTGTTCTGTCAGTAAAGTTCACAGGTTTTGCAGGAGGCTGGCAAAACCATTGCACAGATCAGGTGAGTATAACATGTTTATTATTTTAAAAGAAAAACAATTTGACTTTGCAATCATTTTAAACCTGTCCTCCATGCATAGCTGCTGACAGATGCATGTGCATCCACCTTAGAGCAGCGTTCAGGCAGCCCATAGAATTGGATGCACACGCAGCCTGTCAAAGTTTGTGGACAGGAACCGGGTGCATGTATCCGAATACAGAGCCTCTGTGTTGCCATAATGTGCAAAAATGCTTTACATACTGGCACATTATGGAATAAACTACCTGGGTGCCAAAAATTTTGAAATTAGCCTAGTAGTTCACCTGCATTTTAGCAAAGTTAAGTTTGCATATTGAGATACCTGGCGGCAATGATGATCTTTTAAAGGATCTTGGCAGAGTGAATGAAAAATGACGAGGTTGCTGTGAAGTTTCAGGCTGATCACTGACACTTTTAGATTTTTTCTTGCATTCCACAGAGAGTAGGTCTTTGCAGTGCTTGTGGCAGGTAACACCACATGCTGTGGGAAAAAAAGTGTATTTTAGTTATTATAAATATTTTATTTTGTGTATATTTATGTATCATTCTCCATGGCAGTTCTTATGTTTTATTGCCATAGAGCATTTTCCTGAATTATGGTTTATTTTTCACACAGTTTAATTTCTATACACCATATATCATACACAAACACACAGGGAAAATAAATGTTTCTTTCAATGTTACATAGTTAGTCAGGTTGATCAGGTTCCTGATCCCCAGAGAGGCAATCGGATTATCCCTGGATCAACTTTACCTAAAATTGTCAGTACCCAGTAATATTATGCACATTAGGGAAAAAATCCAGGCTTTTTTTAAAACAATCTACTGAGCTGTCCAGAACAACCTCTGGAGGGAGTCTATTCCACATTTTCACAGCTCTTACTGTGAAGAAACCTTTCCATATTTGGAGATTAAATCTCTTTTCCTCTAGACATAAAGAGTGCCCCCTTGTCCTCTGTGATGACCTTAACCACTTCCTGCTCGGCCTAGTGATAAATGACGGCTGGGCGGGGGTGGGTCATTATCCTGACTGGATGTTTATTTATGTCCTCAGGATAAAACCCACGATTGCCCGCCCTTGGGGGCATACATCGCAGTGATCGGTGGTGCCGTGGGTCAGTCTGACCCACCGCATTACCGACCGAGGTAAAAGGCTTCCATCGGAAGCCTTTTAATATGTGATCAGCCGTGACCAATCATGGCTGATCACATTGTAAATAGGAAGAGTCATTTAATGGCTTTTCTACTGCTCAGGTCTGCTCGCCTGACGGGGGGGGGGGGGCTGCGCTGAACGTTTATCAGTGCAGCCCCCCTCAGGATCACCACACTGGACCACCAGGGAGCCAACCAGGACCGCCAGGGAGCCCCCCCCCCAGGAACAGCATAAGGAGGCTGCCCAGGACCACCAGGGAGAAAATCAGGAGGCCGCACAGGACCACCAGGGAGCCCCCACTAGACCACCAGGTAAAGGCAATACAGTGCACTGTAGGGATGGCACTGTGCCCATATAAAATGCCTTCCAGTGCCATGCCTAACAGTGCTATATGCACCAGTGCCCCACCAGTGCCATGTACCAGTGCCCACCTGTGCCACCTATCAGTGCCCACCATTGCCACCTAACAGTGCCCCCTATCAGTGCCCAGCAGTGCCACCTATCACTGCCCATCAGTGCCCAGTGCCACCTATTAGTGCTGCCTATGAGTGCCCATCAGTGCCGCATATCAGTGCCGCCTATCAGTGCTCGTCAGTGTTGCTTATCAGTGCCGCCTATCAGTGCTGCATATATGTGCCCCACATCAGTGCAAACTTATCAGTGCCACCTCATCAGTGCCAATCTGTACTGCCTCATCAGTGCCCGTCAGTCTAGCCTCATCAGTGCCCATCAGTGTAGCCACATCAGTGCCCGTCAGTGAAGGAGAAAATGTACTTATACAATGTTTTGTGACAGAAAGAAAGAAAAACGATTGTTTTTTTTCCCAAAATTGTTGGTCTTCTTTTGTTTGTAGCGCAAAAAATAAAAACCGCAGGGGTGATGATCAAATATCAATAAAAGAAAGCTCTATTTGTGGGAACAAAGTGATAAAAAGCTTGTTTGGGTACAGTGTAGCATGACTGCGCAATTCTCATTCAATGTGCAACAGCACTGAAAGCTGAAAATTGGTCTGGGCGGGAAGTGTTCTAAGTGCCTGGTATTGAAGTGGTTAAAGTGATTAACACCAAGTTCACTATATGGACCACTTATGTATTTGTACATGTCGATCATATCTCCCCTTAATCTCCTCTTCTCAAGAGAGAATAAATTCAGTTCCTCGAATCTTTTCTCATAGCTGAGCTCCTCAATGCCTCTTATCATTTTGGTTGCTCTTCTCTGCACTTTCTCCAGTTCCCCGATATCCTTTTTGAGAACTGGTGCCCAAAACTGAACTGAATATTTCAGATGAGGTCTTACTAATGATTTGTACAGGGGCAAAATGATCTCTCTCTCTCTGGAGTCCATACCCCTCCTAATACAAGAAAGGAATTTGCACACTTTGGAAACCGCAGCTTGGCATTGCATGATATTATTGAGCTTATGGTCTACCAAAACCCCCAGATCCTTCTCCACTATGGATTCTCCCAGTTTGTATGATGCATGCTTATTCTTAGCCCCCATGTGCATAGCTTTACATTTGTCAACATTAAACCTCATTTGCCACACAGTTGCCCAATTAAGCAGTTCATTGAGGTCAGCTTGTAAGTTGGAGACATCCTGTAAGGATGTTATTCCACCGCATAGTTTGGTGTCATCTGCAAAGACTGAAATGGTACTTTTAATCCCAGACCCTATATCATTTATAAAGGTATTAAAAAGTAAGCGTTTCCAACACTGAACTTTGGGGTACACAAATGATAACCTTAGACCATTCAGAGTAAGAATCATTAACCACTTCCGTCTGGGATAAACACAAGATTCCGTCTGGGATAAACACAAGATTTCTCGCAACCTGCAATCTCCCCATAATCCCCTTCTTTCCTTTCTCGGAAACCCGGCCTTTCCCCCTGCATGGGACTCCCCCAGTTCCTTCAAAATCTGGATCTCCTCCAACCTACTTTGCGCAACTTTATCTCCAACAACTCCTTCCGCACTTTCCCTACCCTTTGCAAAGCTTACGGTTTACCCAGCTCAGAATTGTTTCGATACTTGCAAATAAAGAACATCTATACACCCTTACTTAATGCTGATACACCTTTGACCCATCTATCTCCCTACGGGCAGATCAATCCTCATGCCAGAGACACTATCTCTTTACTTTATCAACTACTAACCACTGATCTGGACAACCTTATGCCCTCCTATGCAGGCAAATGGGCATCTGACCTGGGGCGTACGATTGACACAGCTGAATGGTCTACTATCTGGTCAGCTACTAACTCTTCCTCCCCCAATATACTAGCTAAGGAAACCAATATCAAGGTCATCACCCGATGGTACTTGGTACCAGCTAGAATCGCAAAATATAACCCTGCATACTCGATAGGCTGCTTTCGAGGCTGTAGCGAGCCCAGTACATATTACCACACCTGGTGGGACTGCCCTTTAGTACAGGAATTCTGGAAACAAATCTTCATTATCGCCTCTAAAGCCCTAGAGATGAATATTGCACCTGACCCATCAATCGCTCTGCTTAATGTGAAACCGAGTCAGTTGACCTTCTCTCAGTTTAAGCTGCTAGTCTACCTCGCGACTGCTGCTAAACAGACAATCGCCAAGGCTTAGAAGTCCCCTGTGTTGGTTGTGGCAGAGGCCAGAGGCAGAATGAATAAGGCCTTTATACACGCTAAAATGGAGGATACGCAAATTTGAGAAAATCTGGGACCCCTGGGTTAGAAACTGCCTACCACCTGACTTCGACAGGAACCTCTTGAGGCTTTAACCACCACCCTTAAACATTTGATACTTTGGCCTCCTATTCGAATCACGAGCCACTGGTCCGGGAAATCTAGTCCTACTCACTCCCTCCTTTCTTGCATCTAAATGTTACAGCCGCTGCCGTTCTCTTCCCTACCCCCCCCCCCCCCCATTTCTTCTTTCAGTGTTTTCTTTCCCTATATCCCTTCCAGTTCTAAACTCCAATTCAATTCCATGTCGTCTACACTTTTCCACACTGCTTAGCATTTACATGAGACTCCACTGTTTCAGTTTCTAGTTCTTTCCAACACATCTGGTACATTTTTGAGATAGAG
Organism: Glandirana rugosa; assembly: GCA_018402905.1. Taxonomy (NCBI): domain Eukaryota; kingdom Metazoa; phylum Chordata; class Amphibia; order Anura; family Ranidae; genus Glandirana; species Glandirana rugosa. Next base: position 38,268 of record BLSH010137414.1, read on the forward strand.
TTTGGATACACTTTGTAACACTCTTACAGTGAGCCAGTGTTTCCTCTATTTAAGTGTACAAATGACAATATTCCTACACTGTAGCGTTCTAGCTTTCATTACTGATCCCTCACCCCTGTGGCACAGTGTGATCCCAGCGGGGTGCCAAGGGGCCTGAGGGCGCAGCATGGGCTTGACCTAACAACGAGGTTACGCAACTGCCATGACCGCACTTAACTATGGAAGATATGTATCTCTTGCACTCACTTTTCATGTACAGCCAAGTGGTAAGACGCATATATGCTTTGTATTATTTTCTTTACTTTTCAACAAAAATATTGAACAAGAAAAGAATCATTAACCACTACTCTCTGAATTCGGTCTTTTAGCCAGTTTTCTATCCATTTACAAACTGATCTGTCCAAGCATGTAGCCGTGTGTGGGGAACTGCGTCAAATGCTTTTGCATAATCCAAATATACCCATTATAGTCCCAATAGTATAACAAAGCTTATAGCAAAGAGGCTCCAAATAGCAGCAGAGGTTCCTGGCCTGTCTCCAAACTCACACAGATATAATCAGCAGCAGCAGGGTTTCTAACAGTTTGTAAATTGATGGACAGATGTAAAAATCAGTGATTTTTACAGCTGCCTGGGAGTATCCATAACATGTCCGTAAAAACACTACAGAAATTGTAGCCAAGGGCGGTGCCAGAAGATGTATGGGTCCAACAGTCCATCCACTAAGACAAAGCCAGATGATTTATTTTCCTGCCACCTACCACCCGGTGCTGTCACTGCCAGCTCTAGTGGTTGGCTGCTAGAACCGCCCGACATCCTAGCAGCCAACCACATACATTCAAGGGTGAACTCTGCAGACTCTGATGTAAAGGGGAACTCTGATGTAAGGGGTCTCTGGTCATCAGTGCCCCCCTTACATTAGAGTTCTCAGTGTTCTCCCTTATATCAATGTAGCACTGCCCTCTTGAGGGTTGCTTAAAGAATCAGTTCCCCCTTGGATTTCCCCATTCTGAGAGTCCTCCACCACCCCTGACACTCTGAGTTCACTCATATTGCAAGGTTCCATTAGCAATTACTTTGTTTCAGAAATGGAGACCACAACACAAATAGAGTTACTTAACTCTTATTTCTGCAAGAAATAACAATCTCAAAGTGATAGAAATATCACAATACTTCACATCAACAAATGAAGCGTATGGTTCTAGTGAACAAAGCGAGTAGATAATTTGTTAACTTCTGTCACTCCCTGTATTCTCCAAAAACAACAACAGTTGAAAGGAATACAGTTCTTCCAATTGAGTTTAAATAGTAATACGCTATACCAAATAGGGTAAATTGGTACCACTCAATAGATTATAATTCAGTTAACAAGGTTCAATAATGCATAAATAAAATATATTCACTTAGCAGTTATATGAGTACACTAGGTAACTATGAATTTCTATTTTCTATTTAAATTCTCTTGTTCTAACTCATAGAGTTCTTAGGAGATAGAGTAAATAGCCCTGAGTATATTACTGGGGAGAGGATGAGTAGATGAAGTTGTAATAATCCTGTCTTGCAGTGCCAAGTAATCTTCTGCCGGCTATAAGAGTGAGTTAGGTACCTAGAAACACTGTGTCCTTCCAATCACTGAGCTGAGGCGCAAAAAGGGTTAAATTCCACTGTGCTAAATAGCCTTGTAGTGATCACTGACCTCTTGAACAAACTGGTCACAAATGGCAATCCAGTGTATATAAACAGCAATCGAACAGGTAACAAAGAGATGCTGCATAGACAGTATAAGTACTCTTATGTGTGGGCCTGAGCCAGCTCACCAAATCCAAACGGCTGTATGTAGACAAATGATCCAGCACTCAGATGAAGTGATGAAGAGGATGGTAATGCTGGGACCGTTAGTTCACACTGACTGCTTGCTCCTGGAAGGTGGATAGCATCCGCTGCACTCTTTGCAGCTCTCCTGGATCGATAGGTACGACTGCTGTGGTAGCTGCTGCTGCTTCAATCCAGACAGATGAGAATCGGAAGGCTGGTCACTCACTGTGTTGCTGGAAAGCGACTGCTAGCTGGGTCACCCGCAGGCAGTTCAGTCGGCTGGAACGCTGTACATAGGCTTTGGGCCTAGCTCTGGTTGTAAAAGCACACTGATCGATCACACTGTCCAAAGAGGCCACTCTCAGCTCCTCCTCCCACTTAAATAAATTTCTCCTACAATGCTTTGCACCTCCCAGAAGTCTCCAGCGCAGCATAGCCTGATGGGAAATGGAGTCCTTCATACCAGATTTTGCTGACTGTTTCTCCTTTCCACACTACAATTCCCACAATGCTTCATCCTCATTGTAATTAGTCTTATTCCACGAACGAACACTAGAGGGAGTTCCCCATGTTAGGCAATGAACACAATGGTCTGTATACCAGAGGAATATTTCTGAACTCATGGCTACACTCTCCCCCCACTTAAACATTTGGTCCCCAAATAATCAGGGCTTGACAGCCTAAAACAGAGCATATGCAAACAAACTGGAGTTGGGCCCGATGGGATTTTGCACAGCATTATATAATCCAAAGGAGTATTAAACCGGTGTATGATAAAGTACAAAAAGTTTATTGAATCAAGGTTAAAACATCACAGAGAGAGGTGACATATAAAAGCAAAAAAAACAATAAGAACCACTATGAGCATATTCAAACAGTGTTAGAACAGAGGGCCAGCCAGGCCTGTGGTATGGCCTGATCATTGCTGGTAGACTGTGATTCCAACATGTTTCGAAGTTTTGAACTTTATTGGTTTGACTTCTTCTTCAGGGAAAGCAACCAACACTGTTTATACATGGGTTCTGCAAAGTAACAACAGGCATAAGTACAGTATAAACTTACATATAACTATAACAGTAGTATGGTCAAGAAAAACCGTATATATATACATACATGTGACTATCAGACATGGTCATGCGGTGTCCCGAAGGAGGCAGTACCTGACCAGGCATACACATGGTTCATACAGGCTGAACAGAGGTAGAGGTAACTTTGTTGCTGATATGTGTACACCATGAGGAGTGCCTAGCCGATCAAGCATGCAGCCCGGGGGGCAAAAGATGGCAACCCACAAACGGGTCCAACCGGGTCTGGTCTCCCCCACAAGAACCAAAAGAAAACAGATGGTGGGTGTCCCAACACCCAGTAGTTCTATGGTGTAAAAAAGCAAAAAACCTTAGTAAGATGACCAGGACACAAAAAGCAGTGATACGGATGAAGATAAGAACAGTATAAACCATAAGTAAGCCAAGATTCTACTCACTGTCAGCAAAAAGTATCCAGGGGCCGGATAGATAGACTGGTACCAACCACAGTGGCCAAAGTGGGCCTATAAAGAAATAGGAGTGTGGACAAACAAAGGGTGGGCCTCATATCCCAACCTTCTACTAAGATAAGGAGGCTAAGACAAGGTAGAAGCAATATGCCAAGTATAGGGCTTACCTATGTTGAGATAAAGACAAGAGCTATAGTGCTTAATGACCACGCCATCCGGAGGTATGAAGCCTCTGGTATAACAGCAGTGCGCCAAAAACTACATATAGATGTGGCTGGCCAATCCTCAAATCGGGGGTGCGTCTATGGAGCCAAGGTGGACAGGGGTTGGTCGTGAGGGAAGGGGGGGACCTAGGTCCTGTGTGTCCTTCACCAATACCGCCAGATCCTCAAGCGAGCCAGAGGGAGAGAGACTCCCCGTCCTGCTTGGTCCCCGCCATGACGCGTCCAGCGCCGCAGCGTCAAACGCGATGACATCACATGCCCTGTGCGGCGGCGCAGCCATGGCCAATGGAAGGGGCGGGAGCAACTGCTCAATGGTGCGACAGACAAAGGCCCCACTAGCTGCAGTGCCAGCTGAGGGGTCCACGTGCGCCATGGGGGGAGGAGCCAAAAGGCCAGCCCGCACAGTGGACCCGAAGCAGGAACCAACCCGCCCCACTGCAGCTAACAAAACCCACAGCCCAACACTCAGGGGGAGAAAAAAACGGCACAGAGAGGCACACATAATCCTCAATGCCGTAAACTCGAAACAATGTAACATATTTAGTACATCCCCCTGAATGTCAGAGGGGGGACCTGAAATTCCACAAAACCTCATCCCCCCCCCCCCCCCCGGCCGACCCATCGTGTCGGGCGTCGGCTCGATTACGGACAATTCCAGTAAATTCATAGACAAGCACCTTAGGCCTTTTGTTACAGGCCTCCCGTCCTATGTTAGGGATAACGTCCATCTGTTGAGGATCCTCGAGGGCCTCCAGGTCTCCGGCGACACTTTTTTGGTCGTCGTGGACGTGGAGACCCTCTACAGTTCCATACCCCACCATTTGGGGTTGGCAGCCATTAGGAGGGTCCTGTCCCAGATGAATGACACAGAATCACCATTTAACGAATTCATTCTGTCCTTGTTGGACTTTATTCTACATCACAATGTTTTTTCTTTTGATGGCTCCCACTTCCTCCAGGTGCAGGGCGTTGCAATGGGGACCTCGTGTGCCTCATCCTAAGCCAATCTGTACCTGGGGGAGTGGGAGCGAACAATATCTTCAACTGAGGATATGGTGATTTTCATGAACCATGTGACAGCATGGTACAGGTATATAGATGATGTGTTGTTGTTCTGGGACGGACCTGTGGAGGACCTCCAGCACTTTCTTGAAGCCCTAAATAATATTTCACTCAATCTTTCCTTTACCATGACATACCACAAATCTTCAATCACGTTTCTTGATGTTCAAGTTCAAGGACCCAGAGGGCAATATATTGTGTGCCCTGTATCATGAGCCCACGGCGGGTAATAATATCCTTCACACTTCCAGTGCCCACACCAGGCCACTCATTAATTCAATCCCATATAGTCAATATCTTAGAACTAAACAAAACTGTACCGACAATGACACCTTCTTGAGGGAGGCGCAGGCTTTACGTTCCCGCCTCCTTCTTAGAGGGTACAGCAAAAAATCCCTGTCTAAAGCCTTTAACAAAGTAACTCACCAATCTCCACATGACCTGCTATATAAATCCAAGGGTGATGAAGCGACCCCCCTGGTGAGCAGGATCATTACCCCCTTTAATAGCCACCACAATTGTATTAGACACATCCTTCAACGACATTGGCACCTACTTACCCTGGATCCATTAGTGGGCCCCTTTGTACCTCCCAATCCCCTTATTAAATACCGTAGGGCAACCTCAATTGGGCATATACTGGTACACAGCGAGCATGCGACCCACATTGGGGGTGACCCCTGTGTTCGCAGTGCCGGTATATGGACACGAGAAAACGTATCATACTACCTAACCACCATATACTAAAACCTAAACATTTTGTTAATTGCCAGACCACAGGAGTGGTCTATTTATTAGAATGTGGATGTGGCTGCTTTTACGTCGGCAAGACTATACAGCAGTTTTGCCGACGGGTGAGCCACCACATCCTCAAAATGAAGAAGGGGAATGTAGATACCCCCCTTGGGTGCCATGTTAGTCTAGTGCACCAGGGTCTCATGCCCAGGGTCACGTTTGTAGCCCTCAATCGTATACATGCCAACTCATGGGGTGGCGACATCGATAAGTTACTTTTACAGCGTGAACTTAGGTGGATTTCAAATCTCAATGCCACAGCCCCTCCAGGGTTGAATGGAGTAATGAACTTTAAACCTTTTCTTCCAGGTTTTTCATCAGGACACTTCGACCGAGAATTATTAGACTAAATCTATCGATCTTAATTTCTTTGCTGCTTTCTTCCCTTTGTCTTTGCTACACAGTTCAGTATCGGGATTTATTTGTGGGGTAGAAGGGTTGTTGCTATTGTGTTTTTAAAAATGTTGTTTCCTCTCCCCCCCGCCATGTATTTATTTTTTTGTAAATGGTCATGCGTGGTCTCCCAGGTGGTTGGTGGCCTGTCCGAATGTTTAGTTGGTTCCCCAGATTTATTAACCTTTAGATACCCCTTACTTCTTATGAATATTATAATTGGAGATATATTTGTTCCCCCATTTTTTACAATCATTTTACCAAATACGTTACATTGTTTCGAGTTTACGGCATTGATGATTATGTGTGCCTCTCTGTGCCGTTTTTTTCTCCCCCTGAATGTCAGAGGGGGGGGACCTGAGTGTTGGGCTGTGAGTTTTGTTAGCTGCGGTGGGGCGGGTTGGTTCCCGCTTCGGGTCCACTGTGCGGGCTGGCCTTTTGGCTCCTCCCCCCCCCCCACGGCGCACGTGGGCCCCTCAGCTGGCACTGCAGCTAGGGGACCTTTGTCTGTCGCACCATTGAGCTGTTTCTCCCGCTCGTTCCATTGGCCATGGCTGCGGCATCAGTGCATGCGCCACGCAGGGCACGTGATGCTATTGCGTGTGATGCGGCGGCACCAGACGCCATCATGGCGGGGAACCAAGCTGGACGGGGAGTCTCTCTCCCTCTGGCTCGTTTGAGGGTCTGGCGGTATTGGTGGAGGACACACGGGACCTAGGTCCCGCCACAACCTCCTCCCCCCTTCCCTCACGACCAGCCCCTTTCCACCTTGGCTCCATAGATGCACCCCCGATTTCGGGATTGGCCAGCCACATCTATATGTCGTTTTTGGCGCACTGCTGTTATACCAGAGGCTTCATACCTCCGGACGACGTGGTCATTGAGCACTATAGCTCTTGTCTTTTTTTTTTTGAAAAATTCTGTTTATTGGATTTTTTAGTACAAACCATACAACCAAACAACCACACGCAGGTGGCACAAGATACCACAGCAAGGTGCCATTAAGCTGGCCACCTCCGGACCTAAGGTCCATACAACCAGAACATGATATTTTACATACCTTTGTCCCAACCGGTCTCCCCCCACCCTAACCCTACCCCCACCAGCTTCTTATCCCTCCAGACTGTCAGAATATCTTTTACCAGAGTACCCCCACCAGTTCTTGATCGGATTAGTAGAACGATATCTTAATATTTTAGTATCTGGGGACCAGTACCCCGTGTTATCCAGTGCTTCATTCGCACAATTAGAAATTCCTTCTACCCATCTTACAGCTTATCTTCTCTTCGTTGTACCAACTTCACCCTGCCGTGGATGATTCATCCAGCCATGCTTGCCACACTCTGTTAAATTTTTTAACACACCCTCTGTTTATGTAAGTGGCTTTATAAAATGGGACCATGGCATTTACTAACCCCTTCCAGAACGATAGTGTGGGAGCAGCCGCCTTTTTCCAGTGCAATAAAATAGCTTTCTTGGCTTAAAAAAATAAAATATTCAGCAACGTTTTAAGCGCCCTGGACTGGACTACCTCCTCCACCAAGCCCAATAGGCATACTCTGATGGTGACTGGTACAGGAACGGAAAGCAAGGAGGATATGCAAGTGGTCACTTCCCCCCAAAACGCCTGAATTTGTGCACATTTCCAAAAAATGTGGTCCGCCGCTGCCGGGGAGTGGGAGTATCGCCAACTCTCCGCCGAGGCCGCTGGATAAATTTTTGCCAACCTTGCTGGCCTGTGAATGAATTTGAACTGAATCAGCCTATCTCTAGCGGATACCAGGTGACTAAAGGGCTGCTCCCACATCTAGTCCCAGTCCTCTCCCTGAAGGTCTTCCACCTCTGCTGCCCAGTATTGCCTACATCTGGTGACCGCTGGTGGCGTTTTTTAAAATAATTCCTTATAAACTGTAGATAAGGTCTTCGGTAGGTCTTTAGTTGCTAGTAGGGATTCAAGGTCAGATGGCAAGGCCTCAACCCTCCGAACCGCAAATTGGGCTTGGAGTTGGGCAGGTTGTGCCTATCTTTTAATTGGTCAAAAGTAAGCAAGTCCCCTTCCCTTGTAATATCCTGCAGTGCCTTAATTCCTTTTATCGCCCACAGCACCGGATCTGGGTGCTGCAGGAAATGCTGGAGTTTAGGATCCATAGTGGGGCTGAGTGGGACGCACGCGAATAGCTCGGGCATGCCCACCCCACTGCCACCTCCCACGCCCTAATGACTGTCCTCGTGGAGTCTGTCAATGGAAGGCCAACTCGTTGTCCCCTGTGTATGGCTAAATGCAGACTTTCCAGAGAGCCCAAATGAGCTGCTTCAAGTATCGTAGCCGAGTCCCCTTCCTCTTCCGTAAGCCAACGGTGCGCAAACACCATTTGGCCCACAATATAATACTTGTTCTTGCGACCTATCCTCTACCAAGAGGGCCAGCAATTTCCCATTCTTTTCTCCTTGAGAAAAAATAGACTGCTCCCTGTCCTTCACCTCTGTGTGAGCCAAATCTGTGCAATGTAGTGAAATCATGCGCTGAGCCTCAAGCAGAGGCACAAGTAGCTCATCCGATGGGGACTCAGCGTGTGCTTCGGCCCGCTCCCTCTCCTCCTCCCGCAAGCCTTGTATCAGCTCATTGTGGTCCTTACGAACAGATTTTATAGAAGAAATACATTCGCCCTGGGCCACTGCCTTGAAGGTGTCCCATACAATCGGCGGGTCACATGAGCCCTCATTGGCTGCCCAATATGCTGCCTTCGAGGTCTGCAGTTGCGAGACCACCTTTTCTTCTGCCAACCATCCTGGCGCTAGGCGCCAACCCCCTCTCCCAGAGGTAGAGCCCAGCTTTAAGACAATCTCTAAGGGGTTGTGATCCGACAGACATCCCGCTAAGTACTCAACTCCTTGCACCAAGTTTTGTATGAGATGATTCCCAAATACAAGGTCAATTCTAGCCACCAAGCGGTGAGTTCTATAAATGTGAGAAAAACATCTTGTCAGCGGGTGTTTCCAGTGCCACAACTCCGTAAGTCCAGCAGTTGCCACCCAGGAAACCAAGTCTGTAGAGCAGCCCCTGGTAGCATTAGAAGAGTCCATAGCATTGTTCAAAATGGAATTGTAATCCCCCACCCACACCACAGGCAGGTGCGCATGAGGGGCCAACCTAACCAACAGGTCAAACAACACCTGGTGTTGCACAGGAGGAGGCAAGTATACAAATGTACCAAAATAAATTTTAACATCCCCACAGTTAATACCACCTCCACATATCTCCCCCCTGATCTGAGAGCACCTGATGTACAGTGGAAGGAATCTGCTTACTAAGGAGTATGGTAACCCCCCTAGCGTAAGTGGAGTAGGTTGCGTGGAGCACCCTCTGTACCTAGGGTCTCCTCAGAGCCAAGATTCCACTGCCATCCAGGTGTGTCTCTTGGAGGAGGATAACATGTGGCCTGATGGGTTTGAGGTAATTGAAGATAGCTGCTCTTTTGTATTTATTGTTCATCCCACGCACATTCCATGAGATCATGAGTAAAAACCTAGCCATGAGTCACATTAAGGGAACACTGGCACCAAGGATTTCCCATCCAGTCCAGCGGCAAACATGGTAGCACACCAGTAGGTGGAGCAAGAATTCGGTGGAGGATTCGCAATAGTCTAGAAGCAAAGAAGCCGGTGTGAAAACAATCCCTGCCGTCATGCCCAACAAAAAACAAAAGCCTGGGCTTAGGCCTAGTCCTTGTGGACCAGCCTGGCATGCGGCTTGTACCCAAACTTGGACCCCATGGTCCAAAACGCAAAAACCATCGTGGAGTGGAGCCTTCGTTCACCAAAGTTCAGGACGACTGATCTTTCTTGCCCGATATCCGAGACTCTCCACTATCAGGATGAAAAACCGGGGAACAGCGGTCCCCCCCAGCATAGTAACTTAGTATGTTCCCATCCTTGGCCATCCAGAAACAGGGATCCCATGATATCTATCAGATAAAGGTATCAGGAATTCAAACAGTTAGATGCAAGGGGCAAACTGCATTAGTTCAGAGTTCACAGACCTAACTGGTGCAACATAATACCAACACATAACTCACCAACCGGCCGATGCAGTGTTAAGGGTCCCTGTCCAGCCAATCACAGGCCTCCTGCAGCGTTTCAAAGAATTTCACAATACCCTTATGCTGTACCCTTAATTTGCTGGGGTACAACATGCTGTATTGAATATTCTTGGCTCTCAGGCGTTTCTTAACATCAATGAAGGAGTGACGCTTTCTTTGGGTTTCTGCAGAAAAGTCATGAAACCACATGATTTTAGCATTTTCAAAGCGGAGCTCCTGATGCTTCCTGGCTCCAGCCAGAATCATGTCTCGATCTCTATAATTGAGCAGCCGGACCAGGAAGGGCCTGGAAGGGGCACCTGGAGGGCGGTTACCTGTTGGCACTCTGTGCGCTCTCTCCACCACATATGTAGGGGGTAAATTCTCCAGAGACAGAAGGCGCTTGAAAAAGGTCTCAGCAAAAGACTGTTGCCCTCTGCCCCTTCAGGCAGCCCCACCACCCGTACGTTATTGCGTCTCTGGTGGTCTTCTGCATCGTCAGCTCTATTTTGCAATGATCGTACCAGATCATGGAGCTCCGCCAGCTGCATCCCGTGCGAATGTGTAGCGTCCTCCACCTCTGAGATTCGGTCCTCTGCTGCAGTCACCCAGCCACGCACCTTGTCCTGCCGGATCAGGGCTGTAGATAAGGGGGGGTTTGGGGTGTTCAAACCCCCCCAGAGCATCCTGCCAAAAATAAAAAGTGCCTCTGCCTTGTCGTCTCTGGTGGCGGCAGCATCGCAACAACCAACATCAGAGCACAGCAGTCAGTATTGTGGGCGAAGTGGATGCAGCAGGTCGGGTGTAAGGCACAGTGGTACGCTGTTATGACCAGGCTGTGCTGGGTTCCCCCCCGGCTGACAGATCATAGACACAATGGAGCAGGCGGCTCTACACTCTGTACTTCCCACCTTGGACTTCGGAGGAAAATGGAGCAGAGAACATGCAAGGAGGCAGTACTACTGCTAAGGAGCTGAGCCTCCCTCTTTCCTTTTTGGCTAGCTTGCTGTCTGAGAGACTGTCATCCCAGACCACTTACCGCCACTGCTGTGCTGCCATTGAGGTAAATGAGTCTGTGGCAACTGGCAAAATTATTCACTAATCACCCAAGTCGTGGGTTACCATTTTCCACTGCTTGGTTGGTACTGACAGTCCAGCCTGGCTCTGCCAGCTATGTTGTGGTGCTGACTGCAGAGCCAAAGGGCTGAGGGTTTGCCAGGCACAATAACATTGCTGCCAGAGCCAGGCTGGACTGTTTGCTGCCCTTAGTGCCCTGGCCCTTTTTTAATTGTGTTGAAAAGGCAATAATAAGCCCCAGTTCACACTAGGATGTGGTGCAGAAAATCTGCAACGCATCTCCCTCACAAGGCTGTCTTTAATGTGGGGCAAAGGAAGCAGGTGCCCTGGGCCCAGCCCCAGTCATTGTTGTGGGGCACAAAGCAGCTGCCCCTTGCACCTGTGCTGCCCGTAAAAAAGATGGCGGCCAAATACTACTAGGGTGGAGTTGGACTACAGCTGTGCGGCTTGGTTCCCGGCTTGGTGCTCCATCGTCTCTTCTAATCCCCAACCAACCACTGCCTGACCTGCCATCATGTGACCTCCACATCCCCCTAACAGCCAATCACTCCACCCTCTAACAACCAAACCTGTGATCAGTGGGGAAGAGAGGTACAGTCCATGCTGAAAGTCTGGAACCTGTCACACAGTAAGTAAATGACATGTGTGGTGTGGGGGGACACTGACAGCACCTGTTATGGTGATCAGGAAGGACCATTGTGATTGTTCAGCAGACAATGTACAGGGATAGGAGATAAGACAGTACGTGGATGGTCTCTGACCATCTCCTGTAGTACAACTGCAGTCTCTGACAATCTCTTGTATGCCTGCAGTCTCTGACCATCTCCTGTAATATGTCTGCAGTCTCTGACCATCTGTTGTAGTATGCCTGCACTCTCTGACCCTCTCTTGTATGCCTGCAGTCTCTGACAATCTCCTGTATTACACCTACAGTCTCTGACCCTCTCCTGTACTGTGTCTGCAGTCTCTGATCATCTCCTGTACTATGTCTACAGTCTCTGACCATCTCCTGTACTATGTCAGCAATCTCTGACCATCTCCTGTAGTACGTCTGCAGTCTCTGACATTCTTTTGTGCATTTGCAGTCCCTGACTATCTCTTGTATGCGTGCAATCTCTGACCATCTCCTGTAATACACCTACAGTTTCTGACCCTCTCCTGTACTATGTCTGCGGTCTCTGACCATCTCCTGTATATGTCTGCAGTCTCTGACCATCTCCTGTACCATGTCTGCAGTCTCTGACCACCTCCTGTACCATGTCTGCAGTCTCTGACCATCTCCTGTACTATGTCTGCAGTCTCTGACCATCTCCTGTAGTATGTCTGCAGTCTCTGATCATCTCCTGTACTATGTCTGCAATCTCTGACCATCTCCTGTAGTATGTCTGCAATCTCTGACATCATCTGTACTATGTCTGCAATCTCTGACCATCTCCTGTAGTACGTCTGCAGTCTCTGACCATCTCCTGTAGTACGCCTGCAGGCTATGACCATCTCCTGTACGTCTGCAGTCTCTGACCATCTCTTGTATGCCTGCAGTCTCTGACCATCTCACGTAGTATGTCTGGCAGTAAATGATATGCACAACCCTTTGGTGTGTCAGGGGCTGCAGTTGAGGCACTGAAAACCTCATTGGTTGGCCATCACTGGGATGCAGTCTCCAACCAAGCTATACATCCACACAACAAATGGAGTGTATGAGAGTCGGAACAAGCTGTTCTGGTTTAAAGTAGACCTTTCACCATGAAGGCCTCTTTCACACACACTGCAGTCCCTACTTGCATAGCTGTGTGTGCTCTGCTCATTGCTAATAACACCTTCTAGGAGTTTTCTGTCTGTTGATGAGTCCCCCACCTCCCCAGTCCATGGTGTGCAGGCACTGAGATGATGTGCTGTAACCTCCAGCAACCAGTGAGTGGTAATGATGTGCTTTAACCTCCAGCAACCAATCAGTGAGCAGTCATGATGTGAATGGGGGGGGGGGCGAAGAAAATGTGTGCACAGGGTCCAATCAATATGAAAGGTGGCCCTGATCCTGCACCACATTCAAATTACACTGCCCTTGCAATCTACAGTGGGTGTCAGTGAAATCTTAAGGACAACCCTGCTTGCTACGGGGCGCACAGTGCATGCTCGCTCCTCTGCCATTGACCCACACAGAGCTGCTTGGTTCTCCCCCCTGAACCCCCCCCCCCCCGCTTCACCACTTGGCACCTGCTGCTGAACCCCCCCCAGGACAAAAAAATTATCTACGGCCCTGTGCCGGATCAGAGTACATTCACTGGTCAGGTGATCAATGTGCACCAGCAGTTCGGCCTTGCACGCCGCCAGTGCCTCCAGGATAGGCCCCGTGATCGCCTCTACCTGGTGCCCCAAGGAGTCCGGGGCCCTCGGCGGAGTTTCCCTGCTCACTGCCTCGGACATCCCCGCACCCTCTCTCTTTGCCTCTGCTATTTTGGCACGCAGGGATGGCGTCAGAGGATCCAAGATGGCGGAGGCGGGGCCCACGTCCTGTCTCTCGCCGTGGATGTTGTCGGCGTCTGCTTCGCGGGCTGCTTCCCCTTCGTCTTCCCTGCATTTGATGGCATCACGGAGGTCTGGGGAACCCGAATTCAGCAGTTGTGCATCCGAACAGGCAAGTAATCCGCTGGAATTCGGATGATAGTACAGGATCACTGTCTCTCAGACATGTCCTGCCGCGGTCACATCCAGCCACACCCCCATAGCTCTTTATCTCAACATAGGTAAGCCCTATACTTGGCTTATTGCTTCTACCTTGTCTTAGCCTCCTTATCTTAGTAGAAGGTTAGGATATGAGGCCCACCCTTCGTTTATCCACACTCCTTAATTATTGCTACTATTTCTTTATAGGCCCACTTTGGCCACTGTGGTTGGTACCGGTCTATCTATCCGGCCCCTGGATACTTTTTGCTGACAGTGAGTAGAATCTTGGCTTACTTATGGTTTATACTGTTCTTATCCTCATCCATATCACTGCTTTTTGTGTCCTGGTTATCTTACTAAGGTTTTTTGCTTTTTTACACTATAGAACTACTGGGTGTTGGGACATCAACCGTCCGTTTTCTTTTGGTTCTCATGGGGGAGACCAGACTTGGCTGGACCCATTTGTGGGTTGCCATCTTTTGCCCCCCGGGCTGCATGCTCGATCGGCTAGGCACTCCTCATGGTGTACACATTCTGTGCAAAATCCCATCAGGCCCAATTCCAGTTTGTTTGCATATTTTGGGGATGCAACACTATTTCCCTATTTTTTGGTGATGTAATCGCAGGGTCTTTTAGTCAAAACAAAGCATATGCTTAGTACAGCCTAACTCTCAGCTAATTTTAACAAGTACTGACAAACGTCTGGGTTCTGCTGAAACCATTTATATACTTTCTCAGTGAGTTTATACTCGGTTTTCTGACAGGCCAGGGCAATAGCCATGTCTCAAGCAATAGTGTCAGGGGTTACATGGAGGGCTCCCTTAGCTTGATTTGGCCTGACAAAGGCTGTAGTAGAGCCAGCTCTTTGAATGGTAGGAATCAGCCTATCAGACCTTTCTCCCAGGATGTTATAAGTCAATCTTCGAGGTGGGTGAACGGTTCTTCGAAGATGAGGAGGAAAACTAGAGTCCCGAGGAGAGACAACATCATCTGGAATGTTATCCAAAGTAGTAGGGTTTTTTTCAATTTCTGGTTCAGGATTAGAAATAATGTCAGCCTCAGAGGTAAAATTACAGTCTATCTCTGATTCACACAAAGGAACATGTGATTGGGTATTTTCCAATTGAGTTTTTAAAGGGGAACCATCCATGGAAACAGCATTGAAAGGTAGATACTCCTCAAAATCATTCAGCACATTGGAAGTCAAAGCAAAGTCCCACCCGGCTCTTCAGTACCTGCAAATTGAGGAATACAATCATCCTGGAAATTGACGAGATCCCCTTGCCCTGAAGTAAGAGAATGTATGTCTTCTGAGGGAAGTTCAACTTTAATTTCCCGACTAGGCAACGGACTCACTGGGATGGCTTGTCCTATTTTAGGTAATGAATCTTGAGGTTTCACAACTGAAGGCAAAGCTTTATCCATTGATTTTACTTGTTGACCTGAAGAATTCTTCTTCTCTATGGGCAACAAAGGAGCTTTTTGTTATGGCTTAAAAGAACGAGCAGGTTTATTAGCCTCAATACATGATTTGGATGGAAGACACCCTGACTGAACTTCTTTATTTGGAATGTTGACAGGATCCCACTGCCAAAACGGTATCCAGCCTTCATCCTCACTTTCCTCAGGAACTGGGTTAACAATCTTTCCTGGCGCCTCCATGGCAGAGAGCTCCGCCTCGACTCCTCCCCTAGGACCAGTGAATAGCATAAATTAAAGAGGTAGACCCTCCCCCATTATTCTCCTTTTTTTCCTCATACCTCTAATCAGTGAAGAAGACAGCATCAGATCCATACCTCTGCTGACGAGCAGTTCCGCCGGGTTAAGCCTCTCCCTGTATTTGGGCCGCTATTAGTGCTAAGAAGCCAGGGAACCCCTTCTGCAGATCTTTTGGGGTTTGCAGTGTTTCCTCACAGGTAACAAAATCTGCCATTTTGCAAAAGGTTGGTGTATGCTGGTAGGGAAGCCCCCAGGATCAGCTTTTTTCCCTTTTGTCTTATCTTTCTCTCCCTTCCTTTTTTCTTCCCCTCAGAATATTCCCTTCTGGGTAGGTTGCCCTTTAATTATCCTGCCATCTCTGTCTCCCCTCTGGCGGCGGCCATTTTTTTGGTGTGCAGGGGGGGAGGATTTGTTCCTGGTCGGTTCTGGGCCATCTGGGGGTCTTTCTTCGGACTCTGTCTTCCCCTCTCTCTCTCCTGTGCTTCTTCCCGCGCTTCCTTCCCACCTGGCGGCGAATGGCAGCCTTCGGTGGCTTCCTCGTACTGGTCAGAGCGGTGGGGGAGCGGTGGGGGAGCGGTGGGGGAGCGGTGCGCACGCTCGTTCGCGTCATCGAATGCCGACACATGCACAGGAGCAGCGGGAGGCCCCAGGGGCCATATTGGATGAGGGAAAAATGCATTTTTTCCCTCATCTCTTTGCCAGTACTTGGGAGGGTTTGGGGTCTAAATCCTCCCCCCTCCATGCCTTAAAGCCCCACTCTGCAGCAATCTCTCAGCATTGTTTTTCTTTACTCTGCTGACACCTGGCTGCAGCCTCAGTCCTCGCATGCACTTTTGTCTGGTAAGTTACTGGAGATGACTTTAAAAAAAAAAATGTAGGAGAGTTTCTGGATTTCGTGTTCTGATTATTTATTTCTTCTAAGCTGATCCTGTCGCTGTACCTGCCATGAGCCAGCCATTCACCTTACAGGCAAGATCTGCAAAGATCCTTAAGGTATGTGATCGACGGCGTAAGTATTTAAAAAAAAAAAGAGTGCACTGTTTTAAAAAAAAAAAAAGAGAAAACCAGGAAAAACAAATTTTTCTCTGTTACAGCCCTGTTCGCTCAAGGGGTTCGTGGAGATCTTCTAGACATCATGACAGTCATTGGGATCGTAGCCTGGAATACAGGACCTACTCTTCCTATCACAGATCTCCCAGAAGGTCCAGTTTACGAAGACATTACCGATCTCGTTCCGCTGCTGAGCGTCCTTCTAGAAAGAAGTGCTGGGCTTGCGAGGCTACCCCTCTTCCGGACAAGCTGGTATGCAGAAACTGCTTCAGAGATTATGCAGTGGACAGAGAGAGGGAAAGTGAGCAAGTGGTGGAGTTGCTCAAGAGAACCATGAAGGACTCTCTCTGAACTGGCGGCTATGAGGCCTGAACAACCAACATCTTATGAGGCTCAGCCTCCAGAGATGTCCCAGGACGCCCCAGGTCCATCATCTGCCAGCACTCCCATTCCTCCCTCGGGTCAAGCCCCAAGGGATCCTCCACAGGAGGACCTCTCTGAGGATTCAGCTGAAGATTCAGAGCCATCCAGGTTCAGCTTTTCACTCGTCCAGTCCTTTATTCAGGCCGTCAAGGCGGCCATCGAATAGAAAGAGCAGGGGAGCAGTCGCAAAAATCTAAAAAATATTTTCCTCACCTTAAGAAAATGAAAACGGTATTCTCCATGATGAGTGAAATCAAGGAGGTTATTGAGGAGGAATGGAAAAAGACAGAGACGTTTTCTCTAGCCCGCTTCTGCAAGCTCTACCCTTTAGCTGAGTCTGACACTCAAGCTCTAGACTCTATGCCTGTTGTAGATGCAACAGTAGTACGGCTCGCAAAGAATATAACTCTCCCAATGGAGGACTCAGTGTCTTTTAAAGATCCATTGGATAGGTGCATAGACTTAGACCTCAAGAGGAGCTATCTGGCCGCGGGTGCAGCTTGCAAACCCGCCATTGCCCTCACTTCAGTCTCTAACGCTATCCGGACCTGGACTGAAAATGTAGAGTCAGCATTAATACAGGATGTCCCTAAGGAGGACATTATTAAGGCTCTGGAGCATTTGAAAATGTCAGCTGACTTTGTCGGGGAGGCAGCAATAGTCGCTATTCGCTGTTCCTCCCGTTCCATGCTGCACTGAGCTCTATGGCTGAAACCATGGGCAGCCAATTTAGCATCCAAACAGAACTGCAAGATCCCTTTTGATGGGAAGGCTCTCTTTGGAGAAAAGATGGATAAAGCCATCTCTAGAGTCACAGGGGGGAAGTCCAGCTTACTCCCCCAAGATAGAAGAACCAGAAGAGCGACAGCCTATTCCTCAAGATTTAGGCAGTCAAGATCAACTAATTACAGGCAGTCTAGGCAGCCCAGAGAGGGCAGGAAGACCTGGAAGGGTACTCAATCCTCCTTTCTGGCAGCAAGAAAGAATAAGGTTTTGTCCATTCCGCAAGATCCAGCTAAGTCCTTTTGACATGAAGCCAGCACAAACACCTCCGGTGGGGGCCAGGCTCAAATGCTTTGCACCAGTTTGCGCAGACAAATGTCAGGATCAATGGGTCTTATCAACAATCCGCTATGGTCATGACTGGACTTTCTTTCACCAGCCACCACCAAATCATTTCAAGAGGACAGAGATCCCGTCCTCTCCACAGAAGGCTCAGGCACTACTTCAGTTTGTCGCATTGTTTCAGCTTCAGGGAGCAGCAATACTGGTTCCATGCTCGGAACAATTTACGGGGTTCTACTCCACCCTTTTTCTAGTTCCAAAGAAGACGGGAGGATGGAGACCGGTCATAGACTTAAAGGAGCTGAATCTACACATTTCCCTGGAGACAATGATTCAGGCAGTTCAACCAGGGGACTGGCTTCTCTTGGTAGATTTAGAGGATGCCTATCTTCATGTCCCGATACTGTAATCCTTTCAGAAGTTCCTGAGGTTCGCTGTAGACCAGGTCCACCTTCAGTTTCAGTGTCTCCCATTTGTTTGAGCACTGCTCCCAGGGTGTTCACAAAGGTGTTGCTCTTGGTTCTGGCTCCCCTGAGAGAGAAGGGCTTACGAGTGTACCACTACCTGAACGATATCCTTCTCCTAGCAGACAATGAGGGTCAGCTTATCTCCCACAGAGACATCCTCCTACAGTCACTCATGGAGCTAGGATGGCTCATAAATTACAAGAAGAGCCAGCTGGAGCCAACACAGCAGATAATGTATCTGGGTGCGCTGTTCAACACCATACAGGGCACAGTGGCTCTTCCTCCGGAGAAGGTCAGATTGATTATTTCCAAGATGTCCGGAGTCATGAAGAAATCACACCTGACGGCTACACAGTTCTTGCATTCCAATGGTTCCCTGGTCACATTGGCATCTCTGGTACTTTCAGACAGGCTTTCTGTCACGGTGGAGGAGGAAGCACCTTTCACAAACAATTATGTTAACACCATTAATGTGCAGGAGCCTTCA
The DNA here is from genome assembly GCA_018402905.1 of Glandirana rugosa. Taxonomy (NCBI): domain Eukaryota; kingdom Metazoa; phylum Chordata; class Amphibia; order Anura; family Ranidae; genus Glandirana; species Glandirana rugosa. The sequence goes on from BLSH010137414.1 coordinate 57,081, forward strand.
TTGGTGGATGAACCCACAGAACCTTTCCAAGACCCGGCAATTAGGTCCATCCTGTTGGATCATAGTTACATGCGATGCCAGCGGACAGGGATGGGGAGCCCACTGCGGAGATCACAAGGTACAAGGAAGATGGCTGTTCAGGTCAGCAGGTCTGGTTTTAAACATTTTGGAATTAAGAGGTGCCTTCTCAGCACTAACATCTCTAGCCCCACTCCTCAGGGGCCACAGAGTCCTCCTATGCTTAGACAACAAGGCAGCTGTCTCCTATTGGCAGAGACAGGGGGAACTTGCAGCAGGTCTCTTCTGTCCGAAGTGGAACCAATTATGTTATGGGCAGAGAGCTGGACCTCAGAGCAGCGTATCTACCGGGCAGACTAAACAGAGAGGCGGACTGCCTATCCAGGACTTTTCTGAACAACAACAAATGGGCCCTTCACCTGTAGGTGTTCCACCTGATTGCGAGCATTTGGGAATATCCTCAGATAGACCTGTTTGCCTCTCCAGAGAATGCCAAACTGCCTCAATTTGTCTCCAGTCAGCCTTATCCTCAGGAGGTGGATGCTCTAACATGCCCATGGAACTTCAGGGTGGCCTATGCCTTCTCACCTCGACCTCTCATATCGAGGTTTCTCCTCAAGCTCCAGAAGGAGCCAGTTCAGATTATAGCAGTTCTGCCATATTGGCCCAAGATACCTTGGTTCCCTCTAGCCATCAGCCTCTGCATGGACCCCCCCATTGGTGTTGCCAATATTTCCTCAACTTCTGCTGCAGGGCAAGTCCACTCATCCGGACCCACGAGTCTTGGACTTATGAATTTGGAGATTGAAAGGAGGAGGTTTGAGACCCTAAGATGCTCCCCGGAAGTCATTTCAACGCTTCTTAAGGCTAGGAAGCCAACGACCAATGCTATATATGGTAAGATCTGGAACAAGTTCATAACCTTTGCAGCAGGGGCAGATTTCAGCCCAGATTCTCCCTCTGCAGTCAATATTCTGGCCTTCCTCAGGCGGGCCTTAACCTGGGGCTGGGTCTCAGCTCGCTAAAAGTACAGAGAGCAGCTTTGTCAGCGACAACTAGCACTAAATGGGCAGAACATACTCTAGTGATTACATTCCTCAAGGGAGTAATGAAGACCATTCCTCCGGTCAGACGTGCCTTCCCGCAATGGGACCTTTCCATAGTACTGGAGGCACTAACTGAACTACCTTTCATGCCCCTAGATCAGATCTCAATCTGGAACTTGTCATTAAAGACAGCCTTTCTGCTGGCAATCACATTGGGCAGAAGAATTTCTGAACTCCATGTTTTAGGAATTGGAAACAAACACATCGCCTTTTTTTCGGACAGAGTGGAACTTCGTCCCGTTCGGAGCTTCACTCCCAAGGTCACTTCAGAAAACCACCTGAGAGAGCCATGGGCCTTACCGGTCTTCTCTGACTCTCATCCAGATATATATGCCGAAGCTTGGACATTGCCACAATCCTCAGAGCATACCTCGAAGCAACAAGGGGTTCAAGATCTCAGATAGGCTATTTGTGATTCCATGTGGTAAAAACAGAGGCAAGGAGGCCTCCAGTAGGACACTTGCATCATGGATTGTCAAGCTAATACAGAAGGTTTACAAAACTAAAAATATGGATCCTCTAACACAGATAAAGGCTCATTCCACAAGGGCAGTCTCAGCCTCTTGGGCAGCAAGGGCAAATGTTTCTCTGGATACCATCTGCAGGGCTGCCACGTGGGCATCACAGAATACTTTCCTACGACATTACAGAATTGATCCAGGAGCCCTCACCACAGTAGAGTTTAGGAGAAGTACAGTCCAGGAAGCACTGACTAAATAAAGTTCTTTGAAGCATTTCCCACCCTGGTATAGCTAGTTATTTATCATCTGTATGCTGCCATGGAGTCGCCAGGAAAATGGAAAATTGTTTCATACTTACCGTAATTTTCCTTTCCTTTCCTTTGCTCCCACCCTCGGTATTCTATTTTACGGAGAATATTGGGGGAGGGTCTACCTCTTTAATTTATGCTATTCACTGGTCCTAGGGGAGGAGTCGAGGCGGAGCTCTATCATCTGTATGTTGCCATGGATTGGCACCAGGAAAGGAAAATTACGGTAAGTATGAAATAATTTTCCATTTTGCTGATGGTTTTCTTTGAGATCTGGTCTTAGGAGGTCATGGTTCTTCCAAAGGAGCATCCAAAACAATAGGCATCCTCACAGCATCAGAGAGGGGAAGCAAATGATCTCTATGCCACTGTCAGGTACCTGGGTGTCATTAACCACTTCAGCCCCGGAAGGATTTGCTGCTTTAGGACCGGAGCCCTTTTTGCAATTTGGCACTTTGCCGCTTCAAATGGTAATTGCGCGGTCATGCAATGCAGTAGCCAAACGAAATTGGCGTCCTTTTTTTCCCACAAATAGTGCTTTCTTTTGGTGGTATTTGTTCACCACTGCACTTTTTAATTTTTGCGATATAAACAAAAATATAACGGAAATTTTGAAAAAAAATGATATTTTCAACTTTATGTTATTACAAAAATACAATAAACTAAATTTTAGTCATAAATTTTTGCCAAAATGCATTCAGCCACATGTCTCGGGTAAAGAAAAAGCAAAATCGCGTATATTTGTTGCTTTGCGCAAAAGTTATAGCGTCTACAAACTAGGGTACATTTTCTGGAATTTCCGCAGCTTTTATTTTATGACTGCCTATCTCATTTCTTGAGGTGCTAAAATGGAGGGGCAGTACAAAACCCCCCCAAATGACCCCATTCTGGAAAGTAGACACCCCAAGGAATTTGCTGAGAGGCATGTTGAGCCCATTGAATATTTTATTTTTTTGTCAGAAGTGATTGAAAGATGACCAAAAAAAAAAATAAAATAATAATTACACAAAGTTGTTACTGAAATTATATATTGCTCACATATTCCATGGGTATGTGTGGAATTACACCCCAAAATACATTCTGCTGCTTCTCCTGAGTACGGGGATACCCCATGTGTGAGACTTATTGGGAGCCTATCCGTGTACGGGACCCCGAAAACCAATCACCACCTTCAGGATTTCTAAGGGCAAAAATGTATGCCTTCACCCCACACTACCT
>BLSH010137414.1:104060-115778 GCA_018402905.1 Glandirana rugosa
CTGAAGTTATATATCCAGCGTGGTGATCTTTGGACTCATGTTCTTATCGTCTTGTAGAGTTATTATTTTTTTTTTCCAAAGGATTCGTGTGTGATAGTTTGGTAAAATCTGAAATAGTATTATCGCTAGGTTGTCAAAAAAAGCCCTAACTATTTTAACTAGGGGTAACCTCTCCTCCCTTGTACTGTGTTGCTTATAGGGCATTGCTTTGATAGGTCCTAGGGGCAACCGAAAAAAAGTATTATACGGTGGTATAAATGGAGTAAAAAAACAAACACACGTAAGAACACGTGTTAAAAAATCGTGTAAAGAGTTTTATTTAAAATTTAAGGATTAAATTCTTATATGGATGATGACACAAAAAATGTAATGTAGAGACTATGGTAAAAATTAGGAATTTAAAATTTATTTTGAGAAATGTGCTAAAAAATTGTGCACAAGAATGCACACAAACAAAAAAATGAGGTAAATATGGTGGCATATTATGAAAAAAAGCCAACGGGGATCCTGGATAGTTTCGTTACGGGATATTCGTTGTGTCATGTTCCCTCCTCTCCAATGGGGATCAATTTTATCAATCCCGAAAAAAACTGTTGGATCGCTATTATGATAAAGTCTAAAATGGTTTGATAGTGTGTGCTTAGGAAACCTTTTTTTTTTATTATTGAGATGTTCTGCTATTCTTGTACTCAGGTTTCTAGTGGTGCGACCTATATATTGAAGTCCACATGGACAGAGAATCATGTAGGTAACAAAGGAAGATTTACAGGAAATAAATTTATTAATACGATAAGTGTGGCCTGTACTAAATTATTTAAATTCTTCTCTCTTAGTTTTGGGGAATCTAATAGTAGTACAGGCCTTACATCTTTTGCACTAAAAAAATCCTTTAAAGATCTAAAAAGGACGGGGATCTTTTTGGAGGATAACATACAGCCCATCGTAAGGAATTTCCCTTCTTATTTGAAGGATAGTAAAAATCTATTAAATGAATTAGAAAACATCACAGTGGATGAAAACACTTTATTAGTGACGATTGATGTTGAATCATTGTACACTAACTTAAGGCATCCAGATGTGTTGTCTACCACAAGTAGAGCTTTGGATACTAAATCTGATCTTAGAAAAGAACAAAAAGATTTCATCTTAGAATTATTGGCGCTTGCCATGCCTAACAATTATTTTTGGCACAAGAATTCCTTTTGCAAACAGATAAAAGGAGTTGCAATGGGCGCAAAATATGCGCCTAGTGTAGTGGACAGACAATCATGTAGGAGGGAACATGACACAACGAATATCCGGTAACGAAACGGAGTGGATACATAGACTAGACACACTATGTCCTGCAGGTATAAACTCCGATATCGATTTGAACTGTTACATATCGAATTACTAGGTATATTTGCTTAGTGTTTGCTTAATTTTTGTGAACGTTCTATCCAGGATCCCCGTTCGTTTTTTCTCCTTTTTTCTTCTTTTTTTCATAATATGCCACCATATTTACCTCATTTTTTTGTTTGTGTACATTCTTGTGCACAATTTTTTAGCACATTTCTCAAAATAAATTTTAAATTCCTAATTTTTACCATAGTCTCTACATTACATTTTTTGTGTCATCATCCATATAAGAATTTAATGTTTTTATAATTTTTTTTATATATTTTCTATAATTTTTTATAATTTTTTCTCAAATTTCTACATTTATTGTTTCTCATATATTATTTATAATAATCATATTTTTTAAGTACAAAGTGCAGGGGTAAGACACCTCCTAAGTTAGTTTTTGCGCACTTAAAATTCTCCATAGTAGTGTAATCATGTTCATGTCCTATTAAATATAAAGTTAATATTCATGAAATCCGTTTTTCATCATCTGAATTAGTGATTAATATTTTTGTCATCGTATCACGGTCTACACATGGAGATAAAACAGCCGAGAAGTTTTATAAACAGACCATTGACAGTGTTTTAAAAAATCTTTTTTCGATGCATTTACATTTTGTTTTTCAATGGCCTCTCCCGCATTGGTTTCTCCACAGCTACGTTCTCTGCTGACACCTATTGAGATTTGTCAGCATAGAAGGCGTGCCTATGAGCACTTTGACCCATTAGCTGGGGATCCTGGGATGGTTCGTGATTGGCCGGCCAAGAACGGTGTCCTGTATTTATTCGGAAATGACGCTCTGTACCGCACGACCCTCTGATGACGTCAGCGCGGCAATGTGGGATCCGAACGTCATCTCCGCTCATTTGGTACGCAGGTGGAGCGCAATCGGCGTCCCCTGCTACCACATCTTTTAAACTGTATGCATTTTTCTTTGATAAAAACTTTTTAAACTACAATAAACTATCATCCAGACGTACTTCACGATTTGGCTCCACTCTCTTCCTTACTCTCCCCTCCCACCTATGTTGGTGGTGAGTATTACTCTACAGTGACGGAGTTTCCAAGGGTTGGACCTGTGTCCTAAAGAAATTGGTGGAGACTACGACAGATACTGGCCCATATGATTCCCGTAATAGGAATCCATATTTTCTGGTGAGTAGGCAATCTCACTTGGTGTAAAGGTGAAGGATCTGGCACACTCTATCAGAACAAGCAACACTGTCATTGGCACTTCTGCACTTTATGTTTTCACTACATTGGATTTATGGACTTTCATTTTAAATATTCATCTTCACTGTGTGATATTTTTGTTTAAACTCCTATTGTTTTTATACACGGATTGATATGTAGCTTTATTGTGCTAATAAGCCCAGGTTGAGGCTATTTTATATATACCTGACATCTAGTGGTTATATGCAGGCATAGCTCCTATCTTATAAATCCAGCATGCCTTTACCACAGCAGTTCATATTTCATATTATTCATTTTTTCATGTATATTTTCACTTGGTAAATTGTTATTTGTTTATTTATATTTTTTTATATTTATTTTTTTACACTTATGATCTATATCACACACGTATGGCGTAATTCATGACCTGTGTGATATATTGAAACTACATATATTTGTGTGTGATTGACACCTGGTGGTCTGATGTAGGTTTAGTACAGTGGTTCTCAACTCCGGTCCTCGGGACCCACTAACAGGCCAGGTTTGCAGGATAACTGAAATACATCACAGGTGATATAATTTGCTGCTCAGTGATTGCAGTATTCTAGTCTGCATCTCCCCAAGGTAATACTGAAAATCTGGCCTGTTGGTGGGTCCTGAGGACCGGAGTTGAGAACCACTGGTTTAGTATTTAACATGTCCATGATCAGTTGCTTATTTACAGTTATTATTATTATACAGGATTTATAATTGGCCATCAGTTTGCACAGAGCTTTTGATTATAAAAGGAGACAGTATAATGCAATTCAACACAAGATGGTTTGGAAAGCCCTACTTACAATCTAATAACAAGGGGTAAGAGGCACTAAAAGAAATAACTATGAGGGGCCAGCTGATGGGAGAATTAAAAGTTCAGTTGTAAGGTGAAGGGGGATAGGCTTCCCTGAACAGGTGAGTTTACAGGTGTTGTCTAAAACTGGACAGAGAAGGAGATAGATGGACAGATTGGGGTAGAATGTTCTAGAGAATGGGAGGCTCTGGAAAAGCTAGGAAGCTAGAGAGTAGGAGGTCTTGGGAGGAATGAAGAGGACAGTTTGGGTGATATATTGAAGTGTTACTAAATCCACAACAGTAAAATCAGTCTGTATATGCAGTAAAGCATGCTTGTTATACTCACTGTGGAACTTAAGGGGTTAATCCTCTGCATTGTGTAAAAAGGCTGTTTGATCTTGTATGAACAGATCCTCCCCTTCTTGCATTTTCTCCAAATCATGTCCGGATAAGACAGAGTTACTGGAGTCAGGCTGCACATGCTCAGTGTAATTTTGCGATTCGGCACTGCGTCGCGTCGATTACGAATGATGAGAAGTAATTATTTATGGGGTTTTTATTTTTTTTATTTTTTACCAGTAATGGCAGTGGTCTGCGATTTTTAGTGGGACTGCGATATTGCGGCAGACATGTCGGACCAGTTTGACACTTTTTTGGGACCATTGGCATTTATACAGCGATCAGTGCTATGAAAATGCACTGATTACTGTATACATGTCACTGGCAGGGAAGGGGTTAACCTTCAGGGGGCGCTCTAAGGGTTAACTGTGTTCCTTGAGTGTGTTACTAACTGTATGGAGGCTGGGCTGAGTGGGGGGGGGGGGAGTGATACATATACAGGGAGCCTGCGATCACATTCCTCCCCCCCCCCCGTCAGAACGGAGATCCGTGTGTTTACATACACAGATCACAGTTCTGTCACTCCGGGGGAGCAATCGTGAGCAGCCAGTGGACATCGAGTCCACCCTACCTGCTCCCTGGCTCCTCCGGAACACAGTGAGTGCGCAAGTGCGCTTCCGGCAGCATGCGCACACTCACGATCAGAGATCTCACAGCCGCCGTCAAGGTGAGAGATAAAAAGGGGCATATTTTGTAGTACACATTTGTATATTTTCAGTTTAAAAAAAAGCCTCACAATTTAAACTTGTAGATTTGTGATATTTAGTAACCCAATACAGCTTTATTAGACTTAGAAGGAATTTTGTAAGTTATGTTGTGTTTGTGTGCACCAATAAAAAAATGTGGGGCTTATTCACACAACTATCCAGATTAACATATTTTTTTGATGGGTACAGCCAGGTATTTGCGATCAGCTGTGACCTCTCAGCCTATACAAATCAATGACAGGCTGCCAGGATGTGCAGCTGTTCTCATATAATCACCCAGCGAATACCTGCAGTTAGAGGTAAATGCGCGGCCCTGACCACAACTGTCTGCATACAGGTCCGCGCATCTATCTCTAACCATTCGTTTTCACTTCTTGTGTGATTACATGTGAACATCTGCAGAAAGACGCTGACAATCTTAGCCTGTCATTGATGTGTACTGACTTCCTGTCCACAGCTGATTGCAAATACCTGGCCGTACCCGCTGCAGAAAAATGCTGATCCGGGGTGGGTATGACCCCAGACAACCAAGTAAATGAGCCCTTATAGTAACTTCAGCTGCGCAACTATTGTGGGAAGTACAAAATCAGTAGCATCATCTTTTTATACTATGGGTCTTGTGCTTTCAGAAAATGGTTTGGGGTATTTTAAAAACTACTAAAGCCATAAGCAAAAAATAGTGAAACATGATAGCAAAAAATGGACTGGCCAGCTGAATCAAAATGAGCAGGGCATAGAATACCTTTTCCCTGTTCTAATTAATGTTAAACTACAGAGAGTATTTACTCTATTTTTTCAAGAATTTTAATTCAGATTGGTTGATTTGGCAATATACATTCACCGGCCACTTTATTAGGTACACCTTGATAGTACTGAGTTGAACCCCCTTTTGCCTTCAGAACTGCCTTTTCACTGGAGTCGCTAGGGGGGTGCGGGCCGCACCCGGGTGACACCCGCCAGAGGGGTGACACCTGTGGGCAGCTGCGCACCCCCTACAGTGTAGGACCCACATCGATATGCGTCTCGCAGTACCGGTGCTCTGTCAAATTAGCCAACCCATCAAAAATCCATCATTTGCGGATAGAGATTTTGACAAATTGACTAATTTGACAGAGCACCGGTTGTGTCCTTAAAGCGGAGTTCCACTAAAAAGACCTCCTCTCCAGCTCCTGATGGCAAAACTGGGCTTTAGGGGGGGAGGGGGGGTGCGGATACCCGATTAATACGGGCACTTCTGTTACGGTCACCTTAGGCGATCGGAAGTGGAAGGTCTCCTTCCCCCACCCTCCCAAAGTCTTCTGGGACACAGGACAGGCCCTAGAAGACTCTGGGACCAATCACCAGCCGCAGTGCCGCTCGCGCATGCACAGTGCGTGCCCGGCCGTGAAGCCGCTAGCTATCACGGCCGGGTGCCCACAGTCGTAATGCTGGCGCCTCGGAGGGGACCGGGAGACAGGTAAGTGTCTGTTTATTAAAAGTCAGCAGCTACACTTTTTGTAAAAAAAAAAAAATAATAAGTTTACTTAAGTATACCAATGGCTGTGTGAGGCTGGTATAAATGTCATTTTCTGCACAAGGTACAGACAAGTCTTGCGGGATCCATGCCTGGTTCATTTTAATAAACCTTAGCTTGTCCACATTGGCTGTGGACAGGCAGCTGCGCTTGCCTGTGATAACGCCCCCTGCCGTGCTAAACACAAGTTCAGACAATACATTGGCTGCAGGGCAGGTCAGCACCTCCAAGGCATAAAGGGCAAGCGCAGGCCATGTGCCCAGTTTGGAGACCCAGAACTTGAATGGGGCAGACTCATCAGTCAGCACGTGTAGGCGTGTGCACATATACTGTTCTACCATGTTGCTGAAATGCTGCCTCCTGCTAAGACGTTGCCTATCAGCTGGTGGTGCTGTTTGTTGTGGTGTGCTGCTGACAAAGCTTTTCCACATTTCAGCCATGCTAACCCTGCCTTCTGAGGTGCTGGCAGTGCCACAGCTACATTGGCGACCTCTTCCTCCTCCTCCTATGCCTTCTCCTTGTGCTTCCACTGAGCCCCCAGTGTCATTTGGGAATGCCTTCAGCAGCCCGTCTACCAGCGTGCGCTTGTAGTCGACCATCTTCCAATCACGCTCCAGTGAGGGAATTAAGGACGGCACATTGTCCTTGTAACGGGGATCCAGCAGGGTGGCTCCCAGTAATCAGCACAAGTTAAAATGTGGGCAACGTGGCTGTCGTTGAGCAGGCACTGCAGCATGTAGTCGCTCGTGTGCCAGGCTGTCCAGAGGCAAAGACAAGCTGTCCTCTGTGGGAGGTTTATCATCTGTGTCCTCCGTATCCCCCCAGCCTCCAGTGATGCCCACGAGTGCCACCCTTCTGTGAACATGGTTCCTCTTCCTCCTCCTCATCATCATCCTTGTCCTCCTCATCCTCCAGAACTGTGCCCTGGCTTGAAATTTTTTTACCTGGCATATGCTGGTGCAGGAACCCACCCTCCGAACCACTTGTGAATGACTGGCCTGATAACCGTGAAAATGACACCTCTTCCTCCTCCTCCTGTGCTACATCCTCTTCCATCATCGCCCAAAGTGTTTTTTCAAGGAGACATAGAAGTGGGATAGTAATGCTGAGAACAGCGTCATCGGCACTGGCCATGTTGGTGGAGTACTCGAAACACGGCAATATGGTACACAGGTCTCGCATGGAGGCCCACTCGGTGGTGAAGTGGTGCTGTTCCACAGAGCGACTGACCCGTGCGTGCTGCAGCTGAAACTCCACTATTGCCTGCTGCTGCTCGCACAGTCTCTCCAGCATGTGCAAGGTGGGCACGTCGCATAGGAGGCGGTAAGCAGGAAGGCCGAAGTTACGCTGCAGTGCAGACAGGCGAGCAGCAGCAGGGTGAGAACGCTGAAAGCATGCACAGATGGCCCGCACTTTCTGCAGCAGCTCTGACATATCCGGGTAGTTTTTTCAGCACAGTAGTTCACCACCACAATTCAGCACATGCGCCAGGCAAGGGATGTGCGTCAAACCGGCTAGGCCCAGAGCTGCTACAAGATTTTGCCCATTATCGCACACCACCAGGCCGGGCTTGAGGCTCAGTGGCAACAACCACTCATTGGTCTGTTGTTCAATGCCTGTCCACAGCTGCTGCGCAGTGTGGGGTTTATCCCCCAAACATATCAGTTTTAAAACAGCCTCCTGTCTTTTCCCCCTGGATGTGCTGAAGTTGGTGGTGAAGGTGATACGCTGACCGGATGAGGAGGTGGTAGAGGAGGAGGAAGCAGAGTAGGAGGTGGAGGCAACAGGAGGCAAAGAGAAATGCCCTGCAATCCTCGGTGGCTGAAGGACATGCGCCAAACGGCTAGCCGCCTCAGGCCCACCCGCCACTACATTTGCCCAGTGTGCAGTCAGCGAGATATAGCGTCCCTGCCCATGCTTACTGGTCCACGTATCAGTGGTTATGTGGACCTTGCCACAGATGGCATTGTGCAGTGCACACTTGATCTTGCCCCCGACTTGTTTGTGCAGGGAAGGGATGGTTCACGTGGAAAAGTAGTGGCGGCTGGGAACCACGTACTGTGGGACAGACACCACCATCAGGTTTTTAAAACTGTCCATGTCCACCAGACGGAATGACAGCATTTCAAAGGCCAGGAATTTTGAAGTGCTGGCATTCAGGGCCAGGGATCACGGGTGGGTAGGGGGGTACTTCCTCTTTCTCCCCAGTGTTTGGGAGATGGAGAGCTGTAAGCTTCCATGGGACCGTGTGGAAATGCTTGGGGACAGTGGTGGACATGGTGGCGTTGCTGTCACATCGTCTGTTTGCTAGGTGGCAAGTGACACTGGCACAGTAGAGGTGGAGGAAGAGGCTGAGGAAGCAGCAGAAGAGGAAGCAGGAGGAGGCTGAGACTTTTCTTGGATTTTGAGGTACTTATTCCACTGCAGCTCGTGCATTGCATTTAGATGCCTGGTCATGCAGGTTGTGCTCAGGTTTAGAACATTTATACCTCGCTTCAGGCTCTCATTGCACAGCGTGCAAACCCCTTGTGTCTTGTCGTCAGCATTGTCTGAACAACTGCTACACCGGGGAACGCCTTTGAGATGCCTTTGGTGTGCTAGGTCCCTGGGTGCGGTGGGTAGTAGCAGGCGTACTGTCTAGGGGACGGTCGCTCCGCTTTTGCAACCTGCTTCCTCTTTTGCTGTGCTGGTGCCTCTGTGCGACCCCCACCTCTTCCTCCAAACTGCACACGTCACTCGCATGACCTTCATTCCATGTGGGGTCTAGGACCTCATCATCCTCCACATTATCTTCCACCCACCCTTCACCACTGCCCGCCTTGTCAGTCTGCACACTGTAGAAAGCCACAGCAGTTGTCATGTGTTTCGTCATCATCAGAGACGTGCTACGGTGGTGTTTCCATGTCCTCATCCTGCAACAGAAGTGGTTGGACATCGGTGCACTCAATGTCTTCCACTTCTGGGGCAGGGCTATGTGGATGGCCCACGGAAAGCACACCAGCAGAGTCATCAAAACGCATAAGAGACTGCTGCATGACTTGGGGCTCAGATTGCTTGGCTGATTTACAAGGGACTGAGGTGAAAGACAGGTGGCCATGGAGTTCAGGTGCCAACTCTGAGCTTTCATCAAGGGGCCGGGTGGGAGACAATGTGAAGGAACTGGAGGCATTGTCAGCCACCCAATCTGCTATCGCCTGTACTTGTTCTGGCCTCACCATTCATTGAGCGGCATTCGGGCCTAACATATAACGTTGAAGGTTCTGTCGGCTACTTGCACCTGATGAAGGTGTTTCACTTGTGCGTGTAGCTGGCACAAATCGACCACGTCCTCTCCTTGCAACAGGAACTTCACCAACACCACCAACACCAGCAGCACCACGACCACGTCCCTTTGACGCTCTCCTCATTCTGGGCACAAATGTACTATGTAGCACTATTTATTAATAATAGAAAAAAAGAATAATAAATTATTATTATTTTTTTTTTAAACCAGCAATGTAGATGCACGTTTTATTTTTGTTCAAGAAATGCACCGCTGGCTTCAAATGTAGTATTTAAAATATATATTTTTTTAAACCAGCAATGTAGACAGCAAGGTGCAAATGTACTATGTAGCACTATTTATTAATACTAAAAAAAAAGAATAATAACTTATTCTTTTTTTTTTTTTTTGAAAACAGCAACGTAGACGCACTTTTTATTTTTGTGCAAGAAATGAACCGCTCACACCAGCAGCAGTAACCTCTCCCTACACCAGTAAGAGATGATTTTAGAACATTAATCTGTCCCTTACACCAGCAGCAGTAACCTCTCCTTACACCAGTATGAAATGATTTTAGAACAATAATCTGTCCCTCACACCAGCAGCAGGAACATCTACCTATAACAGTATGAGATGATTTCAGGATGCTAACGTCACGTACCTGGTAGGCGAGTCTGACTTATGCAGTAGGCAACCTCCCTTACTAACCTGACTCGGGAACCCCTGGTAGAGCAGACAGGTGGCTCGGGAGTGCAGGAGAGCACGAGGGTCGGACTGGGTAACTGGTGATAGTAGATGGTCCATTGGAGCGCTCGTGCAGCTGGAGCGTGGTCGTACAGGCTGGGTCGGTAACTGGCTGTCGGTGCGGTACAAGGGTTCAGGCAGGAGAGTGGTCGGGTTCAAGCAGAGTTTGTTAACAGGCTGACGGCAGAAATACAGAAGGATCAGGCAATCGGATGGTCGTAGGCAAGCCAGGGGTCGGTACAGGCAGAGTTCAGACAAGGTTGGGGCAAGCCGGGTCACAGGAACAGATAACAGGTTCAGGTCGCTCAGAAAGACGGGTCACACGCTGTAGATCAGACAGCACTTACTGCAGGGTTTGCTGAGCAGAAATAGAGCCACACTAATCTATCCCTCACAGCAGCAGCAGGAACCTCTCCCTATAGCAGGATGAGATGATATTAGAACGCTAATCTTTCCCTCACAGCACCAGGAAACTGTCGCTAATGCAGTATCAGATGATATTAGAGCGCTAATCTTTCCCTCACAGCACCGCCAGGAACCTGTCTCTAATGCAGGATGAGGTGATATTAGAACGCTAACCTTTCCCTCACAGCACCAGGAACCTGTACCTACTCCAGTATCAGATGGTTTTAGAGCTCATATAGAGGCTGGGTCACATGATGCACTAGCCAATCACAGCCATGCCATTAGTAGGCATGGCTGTGATGGCTTCTAAGGGCAAACAAGTGAAACGTTTGTTGATTGGCTGCCCTGCAGCTATTCAACAGGCGCCAAAAATAGTCTGGGTCACGTGATGCACTGGCCAATCACAGCCATGCCATTAGTAGGCATGACTGTGATGGCTTCTAAGGGCAAACGAGTGAAACACTTGTTGATTGGCTGCCCTGCAGCTATTGAAAAGGTGCAAAAAATACCCGAATACCGAACCCGAACCCAGACTTTTTCTCAAGTGTCCGGGTTCGGGACATGGACACCCCAAAGTTCGGTACAAACCCGAACTTTACAGCCTGGGTTTGCTCAACTCTAGTAGCCATCAGAAGATGGGTACGCTGTAGTTATAAAGGGATGGACATGGTCAGCAACAATACTCAGGTAGGCGATGGCTTTTAAACAATGCTCTAATGGGACTAAAGGGCCCAAAGTGTGCCAAGAAAATATCCCCCACACCATTATCACAATATTACCCATCCCCAGTGGATTGGTAGTTTTTGAAATACTCAGACCAGTCTGTCTGGCACCAACAGCCTTGCCATGTTCAAAGTCATTTAAATCCCCTTTCTTTCCCATTCTATCATCAAGTCATCTTCACCATGTCTAGATGCCTAAATGCATTGAGTTGCTACCATGTAATTGGCTGATTATCAATTTGTGTTACCAAGAAATTGAACGGTGTACCTAATACAGTGGCCAGTGAGTGTAGATTGTACATTTAATATTTAACTTTCTAACGTCAAACAGAATTTATGATCATTACTGGGATTATTTTGGGGTCTATGAATAAAAAATCTATTATTGCTACTAATCAGGAAAATGGAGCATGTTTTGTTGTAAGTAAGCACAATTTACAAGGGTCTCTTCTGGGATGGTATGATAAAAAGGAAGTTCCTATATTTTTCTCATTACACAGAACATTGGACTGCGTGAAATAAAGCGGGGGGGGGGGGGGGGGGGGGGGGGGGGGGGGGGGGGGGGGGGGGGGGGGGGG
>BLSH010137414.1:131299-161252 GCA_018402905.1 Glandirana rugosa
CAAGGACTGATATTTACCTAATCATGACCAAGATTGATATGGAATAATAGGAGGACTGAGAATTACCAACGAGTCAGGTATAATACAACGTCCTAAATAAATAAGTCATCTTACGTACGGTTTAAAGAGAAGTAAAACTTTTTCCAGTACTGGACGTACGAAACCGGTTAGTGTCTCGCGAGACGACACTCTCTATACTGACCGATTTCCGTCCCAAGGAAATCTGTTAGTGACGAGTCGTCGGAGTTAGGTGCAGGGTGTGATATATTTCCGTGAACGTATCGCCGAGATACATCACTCACTCACTGGACGTCCTATCTAATCTGTCCTTGTAGGATTTCATTCAGAATACAATTACAAATGTACACTAAATTCCCTAAAACCATTTACAGCATTGGGGGTTGAATAATTTTGAACACAACTGTATATTCTTGCACTGCCTGCACTAACTGACTGTATAGCGATCGCTCTATCTAATCTATCTGATCTATCTAATCTATCCTGCAGGTCACTCACTCACTACATAGAGCCGCTATGCAAGTGCCTTTATATAGTGTGGGACGTGGATTGAGGCTGCTGAGCAGTGATTGTCTAAAGGAACCCTGCCTTTAGCCAGTCATATCTCTCACAGCAGAGCGCTCTGTGATTGGCCAAAGCATGCAGGTCATGACCTTTTTCAAAATGAAGAGAAATTTGGCATGCATTCTACTGAATAAATAAATCCTGCAACATAATATGGACTGAGCAACCATTAAGAGTCAGGAGGATAATAAGGTATAGTTAGAACCAGTACTAATCCATTTATAGTCAGGAACATAGCAGAAACATTTTCTTACATTCTAAGCACTTTAGTGTATCAGAAACATGCAGAGCCAATAGTACAAATATTACTGAAAGAGCTGTTGCCTATGGCCCATACGGAAAACATTACTTAAAGGAAGAGATAAAAAGGGGCTCAGCACTGGGCATGTCTTACAGCATGACCATCACTATTATTATTATATTTCCACCCTTTACCAAAAAAAAAAAATATATATATATGGGTGATTATTTTAAACTATTATATACTGTATATCAGGGGTCAGCAACCAGTAGATCGCGATCTACCGGTAGATAGCTTACAGGTGACTGGTAGATCAGGGTCTGGGCTTGCTGACCCGCCATCCCAGAGCATCAGAGTGCAATGCGGAGGAACTACCTGGAATGTTGGAGCTGTAGTAGGGAGCCAGAGCCACAGCTGATGCTGCCTCTGCAGTGCTGGCTCCTGTCCCATGCAGAGTGATACCAACTGCACTCCACCTCTTATCCCAGCTAGCGGTCTCCAGAGTTGTGCCAGCAGCTGGAAAGAAGAGATCTTCAGGTCAGTGTGAAGCACAATACTGGGAATAATAGTATAGGGCTACTTTCACACTGATGTGCTGCAGTTTACCCACACCACGGGTGCAGTGCAGTGAACCTGCAGCTTTCCTGCTGGTTTGCTGCATTTTGCCATAGACTTCTATTATATCGTGCAGGTTTGCTGCACTTTCTGAAAGTGCACCACACCTGCAGGTAAACCACAGCACATTAGAGTGAAGGCAGCCATATAGGAGAGTCAGAACAGTAAGGGTTTATTTACATTTGCGGTTTGGGGGGTGGTAAACCCCATAGTTAACATGTGTTTTATCATCCGCACCCCCTTTAGCTGTAGTGGCCAGGGGTGTACACAAGTCGCAGTAGGAGTTATAGACCCTGTCATGGTGAAGTGAATGAGGCCACTCTGCAAGTGCTTTGCAACCTTGTGCAGTACAGCAAACAAAGGGTTAAAGCAGGCGGCATTGTGTTGCTTTCCCCCCACCTTAACCCCTTGGACCCCACATAAGCATGCAGTTGTGGGGTGCTCACAGAGTTGCCCCATTTACTTGAATGGTTCATGATTGGTAGGTGGTAGAACCCACCAAATGCAACAGAGGCCTTAACTCCTGCTGTGGCATGTGTACACCTTTGGTTGCTGCCTCAGCAGCTAAAGTGGGTAGGGATCGGGGCGACTCAACCACATGGTTTTACAACCCCCAACTTTAGGTGTGAATGAGCACAAAGGGTGTTGTTACCAAATGCAACTAAAGGCTCATTCACAAGTTCAGCAGGCACTGCTGATGCTTCGAAAAGCGATCTGAGTGCATTTGACAGGTGATATGTTGCCTCCTCACCAACTGAGTTAAACCCATGATTGTTGTGCAATGCATGTGATTGCAACACGGTAGTACTGCAATTAGAGGTGACCACTTGCCGACCGTCAATCGGCAATTGACGGCGGCAAAGTGGCTCTGTAACGCGGATCGCCGCCATACGACGGCGGCCGCGTGATCGAGCCTAGTGAGCGCGTGCGCGCCGCCGGAGGCGCGCCCGCGCGCTCACTGTGTCCGGGGAGGGCCGGGGAGCGGGTGCGGCAGCTTCGATTGCCGCCGGCTACCCGCGATGGCCCCCCCGGAGCGAAGGAGCGGAGGTCCGTGTAAGTAAACACGGACCTCCGCTCTGTGAAGGGGGAAGGGCTGTGATCACAGCCTTCCTGAACATGAAGGCTGTGACCACTTCCCTTCCCCAGTTAGAGCAGCCCCCCTACAGTTAGAACACGCCCAGGGAACATAGTTAACCCTTAGAGCGCCCCCTGCAGGTTAACCCCTTCACTGCCAATGGCATTTACACAGTAATCAGTGCATTTTTATAGCACTGATCGCTGTATAAATGCCAATGGTCCCAAAAAAGTGTCAAAATGGTCCGACATGTTCGCTGAAATATCGCAGTACCGCAAAAAATCGCAGATCGCCACCATTATTAGTAAAAAATAAAAAAAAAATAAACGCCAATTGCGATTTTTTTTTTTATCGCAAATATGAGGAAGAATATAAATCGGCCAAAAACGGTGAAAAAAAAATGTTTTTTTATATATTTTTTTTGGATTTGCATTTTAGCAAAAAGTAAGAAATTTGGTTTTTTTTTGCAAAATTGTCGCTCTTCTTTTGTTTATAGCGGCGATCAGAAATGACGCAGAGGGGATCAAATACCACCAAAAGAAAGCTCTATTTGTGGGAAAAAAAGGACGCAAATTTCGTTTGGGTACAACGTCGCACAACCGCGCAATTGTCAGTTAAAGCAATGCAGCGCCGAATCGCAAAAAGGGCTCCGGTCCTAAAGCTGGAAATCCTTCCGGTCCTTAAGTGGTTAAATCAAGTGTGAGAAGGTGACACTGTGCCCGGTGATCTTTGTCATCCCCCATTTTGTTCAAGTAAATCTCCACCTCTTTAAAGTTGCCTACCCCTGCTCTATATCTGTCAGGAAAATGCTGTTGCCCATGGAAACCGGGTCTGGAGGTCTGTGCGTGGGCACACGTGCGCGTGTGTGTGCTGGCATTGGCACCAGGCGGCCCTATTTGAGTGGGCAGCGACCATCGGCCAGTGCTGTCTGTTCTACAGCGTATAGTGTACCTGTGAGCCGCAGCTCTGTTCCTGTTGTTTTGACCCTGTTCCCTGAAGACCCGGCTTGCCCTGACCTGCTTGATTTCTGCCTGCACCGACCCCGGCTACCGACGACCACTTTTTTGTCTGATACCTGGTACCTCTGCTGCCCGCCTGATTAGGACTTCTGCTTGGATTTTGACTACCCATTTGCCTGCTCCTTTGTACCGCACCAGTTGCTGACCCAGCCTGAATCACCTTCCCTCCTGTCTGCACGAGCCAACCCGGAATCTTTCACATCATCATCAGATACTATCCAGCCCTTGTGCCATCCTGCACTCTTGGTCTCCTGTCAACTCTAACAGGGGCCCCAGAATCAGGTGTGCAAGAGTGGTTGTTCCCTGCATAAGACAGATTCCTCCACCAGGTGCGTGACAGAAACGGACAGCCATGACCGTATCTGCGCAGGGAACCCACTCTCCTATGGACGATCTGTGTGCTCACCTTGCTGGGCTCACAGAGGCAGTAAAAAATCTGCAAGAGGGCTATACCCGGTTGGAGGAACGGGTACAAGAACTCTCAGCTCCTACAACCTCTGGGGCTGGTCCATCTGAAGCTCGCACCATCGTGGCCCTGCCTTCGGAACCCAAGGTCCCTCTGCCTGACAAGTTTTCAGGGATCGTCCCAAGTTCCGGGCCTTTCGCAATGCATGTGAGCTCTACTTCGGCCTCCAGCCATGTACCTTCTCCCTCGAGGCCACCAAAGTGGGGCTTGTTATTTCTCTGCTACAGGATGAACCCCAGTCATGGGCCCACTGGCTATAGGAGCAGAGAGACCCAGAGGTCTCCACACTGGCCTTATTTTTCCAAGCCATGGCTCAACTTCATGAGGACCCTCACCAGGCAGACACAGCTGAGGCCATCCTGCATGCACTCCAGCAGGGTTGTCGCCTGATTTCGGCGCTGGAGCGCAGATACAGCATGGAACAATGCCGCCCTGTGCTTCCAATTTAGTTTGGGATTGTCCGAACCCCTTAAGGATGAGCTGGCACGGGTCGGCGTGCCCCAAACCCTGGACGCACTCATTAACTTGGCCATTTCAATTGATCAGCGTCTCAGAGAATGCCGCACCGAAAGATCATCAGAACTGCTGCGTCCCACTTGGATGCTTCCACGGGTCCCCAGCTACCCAAGTCTGGCTCCTCTCAGTCCAGTAACCTCCTCCTCCTCTCCCCAGGACTCCTCCGAGCCCATGCAGATAGGACTCCTACGTCCGTCACTCACCACCGAGGAAAGGCAACAATGCTTCTCCCCGAATTAATGTCTGTACTGTGCGGAAACGGGTCATGTAGTCAGAGTGTGCTCTGCCAAGCGTGGTAAGTGTTCTCCTGCTACCCAGATTGGCATACCCATCCCACAGGGTCAAGCTTCTCACTTTATTCTTCTCCTTTCTCTGCAGCTTTCCAGAGGGAATATCAGAGTCCCAGCCATCATTGACTCCGGAGCGTGCAGTTGCTTCATAGACCAGGATTTTGCAGTGCTGCACAACATTCCATTGCAACTAAAGGCCCACAAGATGGTTATCTGACTGGCAGGCGGGTTCCTCATTAAGTCCGGAACTGTGACCCATGAAACCTCTCCTCTCCTTACCAAGACATCAGAGGGCCACCAGGAACTCTTGCTGGTGGATGGTGGATGCCATTGCATCTCCCCTCTTCCCCATCATCTTGGGCTTACCCTGGCTTCGGGCTCACAGTACCAGTATTGACTGGTCCACAGGGGCCATCCAGTTCAGGTCCTCCTATTGCCGTCAGCATTGCCCGAAACCCGAAGGAGATGCAGCACCCCCATTACTTTGCCTGGACTCAGATTCCGAACCAGACATCCGCTTACTGGTTCCATCCGTTTATCATCAATTTCTTTAGTAAGAAAGGAGCAGACAAACTACCCTCTCACAGGCCCTACAATTGCCCTATTGAACTTTTGCCTGGGGCTGAAGTACCTTTCGGTAGGATCTACCCTCTTTCGGAACCCGAACTAGTGGCCCTCAAGGCCTATCTAGAAGACAATCTGGAAAAAGGGTTCATCCAACCCTTCACGTCTCCCACGGGGGCTGGTATTTTCTTTGTTGAGAAAAAGGATCATTCACTAAGGCCGTGCATTGACTACCGAGAACTCAATTGGATTACAATTAAGAATCGGTACCCCCTGCCTCTGGTCCCGGAATTGTTTCAGAGGTTGGGTACGGCAACCATCTTCACCAAACTTGACCTTCGGGGAGCTTACAATCTCATCCGCATCAGGGAAGGAGACGAATGGAAGACTGCATTCCGTACCCGCTTTGGACACTATGAATATTTGGTCATGCCCTTCAGATTATGTAACGCTCCCGCGACCTTCCAACATTTTGTAAACAATGTGTTTCGGGACTTTTTGGATCTCTTTGTCATCATCTACCTAGATGACATCCTAATCTTCTCTTCCTCCCTTGAGGAACACTGCAAGCATGTCGCCAAAATCTTGGGCCGGCCCCGGCAACATGGCTTGTACGCCAAGGCAGAAAAATGTGCCTTTGAGCAACCCAGCATCCACTTCCTCGGGCTGATCATCTCTGTCATGGGCATCCATATGGATCCTCAAAAGGTATTCACTATCTTGGACCGGCCAGCACCAACAGACAGGAAAGGGGTCCAACGGTTCGTGGGTTTTGCGAATTTCTACCGGAAATTCATTAAGGGCTTCTCGGCCATCGTCACTCCAATCACCCAACTGACCAAGCAGAACTCCCAGTTCCATTGGTCCGCTGAAGCCCAAGCTGCCTTTCAGACACTCAAATCTCTATTCACGTCTGCACCCATCCTGAAGCATCCTAACCCTGCTTTGCCTTACGTCCTAGAAGTGGACGCTTCAGGAACTGCAGTAGGAGCCATTCTCTCCCAGCGACAAGGTACCAAGGTCTTGCTCCACCCGGTAGCCTTCTTCTCCCACAAACTATCTGCACCCGAGAAGAATTACGACATGGGGGATAGGGAGCTACTAGCCATCAAGTCGGCCCTGGAAGAATGGCGTTACCTACTTGAGGTGGCCACACACCCCATCCTCATCTACACTGATCACAAGAACCTGGAGTAACTGAGAATGGCCAAGAGACTGAGACCCCGACAGGCCCGCTGAGCACTCTTTTTCTCCATGTTCCATTTTCATCTGATCTACAGGCCGGGGTCAAAAAATGTAAAACCAGACGCTCTCTCTCAGATTCTTGAAGTCGGGAGACACCACTCCACCTGACACCATACTTCCCGCAAGGAACTTCCTGCTCACCCAAGAGAATTTGTTGTCCCAAATAAGATGAGACCTAGCAGGGTCCTCCAGTCCCTCTGACTCAAGACTGATAACTAAAGATGGCCTATGGTGGTTTGGTCACAAGGTTTTTGTCCCAACAAGCCTATGCCTCAGAGCTTTAGGTCTCTGCATGACCACAAATTGGCCAGACATTTCTGGGCTGGAAAGACGGCTGAACTGCTCTCCCGTTCCTTCTGATGGCCAAGAGCTGAGGAGGATTGCAAGAAGTACGTCAGTGCTTTCCCCATCTGTGCCTGAAATAAGACAGATAAAGCCAAGGCCTGAGGCCTCTTGAACCCGCCCCTGAGCGCCGGTAGTCTCAGCTAGCCATGGACTTCATTGTGGAGCTGCCCCCATCAGAAGGATACTCCACCATCTTTGTGGTCATTGACCGTATGACAAAAATGGCACATTTCCTACCCATGAAGGGTACTCCCACGGCTGCCAAAACAGCAAACACCTTTATGAAGGAAATAGTCTGACTTCACGGAGTTCCCGGTACTATCGTATCCGACCGGGGGGTCCAATTTACCTCCAGATTCTGGTAGTCCCTGTGAGCAGTATGTTCGTTGCTGTTCTTCTTTCTCTCAGAACGACTGGGTTGCACTGTTACCTCTGGCCGAGTTTGCTTACAACAACACCATTCACATGGCCACCAAGCAGCCCCCATTCTGGGCCAACTACGGATTCCTTCCCACGTTCCTCCCTGATCTGACTTCCGAAAACCCAGTTCCAGTGGCACAGGATGTCGCAAGCTTCTTGGAGTCCAATAACAAGCTCCTGCAGGACGGAAGGTGGAAGCCATCTTGGATTGTCAGAAGAGGGCTGGGGTCACTCAGTACCTGGTGAAATGGAAGGGGTATGGACCCGAAGAGAACTCATGGGATCCAGAAGAAAACATTCATGCAGCGGAACTAATTCAAGTTTTCAAAAGGAACCGCCAGGAAGTTAGCACCCGGCAAGGCATCCGGAGGCTGCCCCTTGGGGGGGGGGGGGCAATGTCAGGAAAACGCTGTTGCCCATGGAACCCGGGTCTGGAGGTCTGTGCACAGGCACACGTACCGTGTGTGCGCATTGGCATTGGCGCCAGGCGGCCCTATTTGAGTGGACAGTGCCCAGTGGCCAGTGCTGTCCATTCTACAGCATATAGTGTACCTGTGAGCCTCAGCTTTGTTCCTGTTGTTTTGATCCTGTTCCCTGAAGACCCAGCTTGCCCTGACCTGCTTGATTCCTGCCTGCACTGACCCCCAGCTACCCACGACCACTCTTTTGTCTGATACCTGATACCTCTGCTGCCTGCCTGATTACGACTTCTGCTTGGACTAACGGTTTGCCTGCTCCTTTGTACTGCACCGCCCACCAGTTGCCGACCCAGCCTGAATCACCTTCCCTCCTGTCTGCACGAGCCGACCCGGAATCTCTCACATCATCATCAGAGACTATCCAGCCCTTGTGCCATCCTGCACTCATGGTCTCCTGTCTACTCTACCAGGGGCCCCAGAATCAGGTGCACAAGAGTGGTTGTTCCCTGCATAAGACAGACTCCGCCACCAGGTGCGTGACAATATCATTGCATAAAGGCACAAATGTAGCACTTACCCTGGAAGGGCTGCTGGAAATAGACATGTTCTCCCAAAGTAGTACAGAGGCTGCAAGTCACATAAGCATAGTTCCATGCACACCGACAATTCAGGCTCAGTCTCGGTGTAAAGAACCATCCGGGGGCCATCGGAATGCCTATGCGCGGGCGCACATAACGTGCGCATTTGCGTGCGCCTGTGCGAGTGTGCGTATGCACCGGCAATGGCGCCAAAATGGCCATTTAAGCTGTCAACACCCTGCAATCGGTGCTGTCCGTTCTACAGCCTTCCTGTAACATGTGACTCCTGTGTTTACTCTGAAGAGATCTTCCTGTACCTGTGACCCAGGCTTTACTTGGACTTTGTTGCTTTCTGCCTGCCGTGACCCCCGGCCTGTCTACGACTACTCTTTTGCCTGCTCTTTTGTACCTCCTCTGCCCGCACGTTGCCGACCTTGCTTTTACCTGACTACCCACCTGCCTGCTCCATCTGTACCGCACTGCCAGCCTGTTACCGACCCGGATTGCACCACCATTCTTCTGCCTAGCACGAGCTTCAGTGGACCCTCACATACCACCAGTGATCCAGTCCAACCCTTGTGCCCCCTTTTGCTCCAGAACTCCCTGTCTGCACTACCAGGGGTTCTTGAACCAGGGCCGCAAGAGAGGTGATCCCCTGCATAAGTCAGACTCGTCCACCAGGTACGTGACAGTAACGGACAGCCATGTCCGAGTCTGCACAGGGGACCTCTCCAATGGACGATTTATGTGCACATCAAGCCGTGAAGAACTTGCAGGAAGGTTACAGTACAGGAGCTTTCCATGTCAGCTCCAGCCAGTCCCAGCCAGTCTGCTCCATGCCATGCCATGTCATGCCTTACCAACTGAGCCCAAGGAGCCCATGCCAGAGCGGTTCTCAGAAGACCACAGAAAGTTCCGGGCATTTCGTAACTCCTGCGAGCTATACTTTGCCCTCCAGCCACGGACTTTCTCGCTGAAAGCTACTAAAGTGGGACTGGTAATCTCCCTTCTACTAGAAGAGCCACAAGGCTGGACTCACCGCCTTTTGGAACAAAAGGCCCCGGAGACCACCAGTTTGGACCGGTTTTTCCAAGCCATGGCCCAGCTGTATGAGGATCGCCACCAGGTGGCCACGGTGGAGGCAGCCCTCCATGCCCTACAGCAAGGCCTCCGCACGGCAGAAGAATAAGTCTCTGAGTTCTGGCGCTGGAGTGCAGACACCGCCTGGAATGATGTGGCCCTCTGCTATCAATTCAGGCTGGGTCTCTTGGAGCCGCTCAAGGACGAGCTGGCCCGCTTTGGGGTACCACATACCCTCAACGCTTTGATCAACCTGGCCATCCAGATAGATTGTCGTTTGCGGGAACACAGAGCTGAGAGATCCACAGGTCCCACGCGCTTTACCTGGATGATGCCCAGAGTTCCTAGCTATCCTGCTCCAAGTCCAGCTACCTCCTCTTCCTCCGTTCCACCAGACCACCCAGAGCCCATGCAAATTGGGCTTCTCCGCCTGTCACTAACTCCCGAGGAACGTCAAAGACGCATGTCCCAAAACCTGTGCCTGTACTGTAGAGGCCCCAGGCACCTGGTGAGGAACTGCCCCGCCAAGGCCGGTAAGTCCACATCCACTAACCATGAGAGACTGATGTACTTGCCAAGTGACAAAGCTCATCTTGTACTTTCTCTTTTTCTGCAGCTTCCCGGCGGGACTATCCCAGTACAAGCTATCCTTGACTCAGGTGCGTGCAGCTGCTTTGTTGACACCACCTTCGCAGCGCACCACCAGATACCACTCCTACCCAAGGAACATCCCATGGTAGTCCGGCTAGCCGATGGGACAACTATTAAGTCTGGCACTGTTAACCAAGGAACCATCCCTGTGCTTACCGAGACAGAGGGAGGACACTCTGGGTTTCTGCTACTGGACGCCATCGCGTCCCCACTATTCCAGGTTATTCTGGGCATCCCATGGCTCCGGACTCACAACCCCCAGATTAACTGGGCAACCGGTGAAGTGCGCTTCACTTCCTCCTATTGTCTTCACCACTGCCTGCCACAGCCCCAGGAAAACCCCTCGTCTGTGCTCTGTCTGGACACTGACATCAACCAGGACTCCTGCCTGGCCGTCCCAGCACCCCATCATGATTTCTTGGATGTCTTTAGTAAAAAGGGGGCAGACGTCCTCCCACCGTACAGGAGGTTCCGTTCGGTCGGATCTTTCCTTTGTCCAAGGTGGAACTGGTAGCCGCCAAGGCTTACCTGGACGAAAACCTGGAGAAAAGTTTCATCAGACCGTCTACTTCACCAGCAGGAGCAGGGATCTTCTTCGTGGAGAAGAAGAACCATTCTCTTAGGCCCTGCATTGATTACTGGGATCTTATTTGGATCACTGTCAAGAACTGGTATTCTCTGCCTTTGGTCCCTGAGCTTTTCCAGCGGTTGGAAGAGCAGCTGCCTTCACCAAGTTGGACCTCCGTGGGGCGTATAACCTTATTCGCATCCGTGAAGGGAATGAGTGGAAGGCGGCTTTCCGAACGCGGTTCGGACATTATGAGCATCTCTGGATTGCCCTTTGGATTGTGCAACGCCCCCGTGACATTTCAGCACTTGGTGAATGATGTCTTTTGGGACTATCTGGATCAGTTTGTAGTTGCCTATTTGGACGACATACTGATTTTCTCCCCCTCACTGGAAGAGCACCGCAGGCACGTAAAAAGCACGCTTTCCCGCCTCAGACAACACGGTCTCTATGCTAAAGTGGAAAAATGTGCCTTTGAGTTTACCAGCATTTCCTTCCTGGGATTCAACACCTCCACCTCTGGTATCACCATGGACCTGCAGAAGGTCTCGGCCCCAGTCGACAAGAAGGGAGTCCAGTGCTTTGTTGGGTTTGCAAATTTTTACCGGAAATTCATCAAGGGGTTCTCGGTAGTCATTACCCCCATAACCCAGCTTACCAAACAGGACTCACATTTCCACTGGACTCCCGAGGCCCAAAAGGCCTTCTCCTGTCTCAAGAAGCTATTCACGTCTGCTCCCGTTCTCAAACACCCTGATCCTGCATTGCCCTGTACTCTAGAAGTGGACATCTCTGAAACGGCAGTAGGAGCAGTCCTCTCACAGAGGCGAGGTCCAAAGGCCTCACTCCATCCCATTGCTTTCTTCTCCCGGAAACTCTCACCACCAGAGGAGAATTACGATGTTGGTGACAGAGAACTGCTGGCGATCAAATCGGCTCTGGAGGAGTGGCGGTACCTCCTGGAGGGAGCTTCACATCCTATCTTGGTTTTTACAGATCATAAAACCTTGAGTATCTGCGGACTGCCAAGAAACTGAAACCTCGGCAGGCAAGATGGGCACTGTTTTTCTCTCATTTCCAGCTGCACATCACCTACAGGCCCGGGTCTAAGAACGTAAAGCCGGATGCGCTGTCTAGAATGATTCATATCTCAGAAGACACCTCCCCTCCAGACACAATCCTACCTGCTCACAGTTTCTTACTCGCCCAGGAAGACCTTCTTACCTGGATCAGGAGATCCCTTGCCGGCCTCACTGTGCCAGACTCCCTGATCCCAGACTCACATTGAAGGATGGGCTGTGGAGGTTCGGCAACCGACTGTATGTTCCTCAGGAGCTGCGCTTAACAACTCTCGGACTCTGCCATGATCTTAAATTGGCTGGGCACTTTGGTGGTCACAAGTTAACAGAACTACTTTTCAGCTCATTTTGGTGGCCTCGCTTAAATGAAGACTGCAGTGACTATGTGAGTGCTTGTCCTGTCTGTGCTAAAAACAAGACAGAAATATCCAAGGCATGGGGCCTACTTAACCCACTACCTATTCCAGAACGACCATGGTCCCAGATTTCAATGGACTTTATAGTCTAGCTGCCGCCATCTGCAGGGTTCAACACTATTCTGATGGTGGTGGACCTCCTCACAAAGATGGCCCATTTAATACCCATGAAAGGTATCCCCTCGGCAGCAGAAACTGCAGAAGTCTTCATAAAGGAGGTGGTCCATCTACACGGGATTCCCATCAATATAGTATCGGACCGGGGGGTGCAGTTTACATCCCTTTTCTGGAGATCTCTATGCTCCTCTCTGAGAATTGACCTGGCCTTCTCCTCGGCATATCATCCGCAGTCTAACGGACAAACGGAGAGGATCAACCAAACCCTCGAACAATACCTTCGGTGCTACTCTTCATACTTCCAGGATGACTGCGTTTCCCTGCTGCCGAGTTAGCCTACAATAACTGAGTTCATTCTGCCACCAAACAGTCCCCATTCTGGGCGAACCTCAGCTACCATCCTACCTTTTTACCCGACCTGTTTAGAGTACCGTACCTGCTATTCTGGAAATCACTCAATTCCTGGAAAAGAACAACAAGCTCCTTCAGGAGACTCTCTCCCAGACTCAAGCCATCAACAAGAGAAACTTTGACAAGGGGAAACGAGGAGAACTAGAACTCCAATCTGGTCAGCGGGTCTGGTTGTCCACAAAGAATCTGAGACTGTCCTGCCTCTCTAAAAAGCTGGGGCCAAGATACATCAGGCCCTTTCCCATTAAGAGGAAGAATAACGGAGTAGCTTACAAGCTGGATCTACCTCTTCTCTGCACATTCACACGGTTTTCCATGTGAATTTACTTAAGCCAACAGTCAAGGATCTCTTCCCTGGGAGTAGTACAGCCCCACCAGAACCGGTCTTGGTGGACGGAGAGGAGGAGTTTGAGGTGGAAACCATCCTCGACTGCAGGAAAAGAGGAGGCATCACCCAATTCCTGGTGAAGTGGAAGGGCTACGGGCCTGAAGAGAGCTCTTGGGAGCCAGAAGATAATCTACACGCTGAAGAGTTAATTAGGGGCATTCTGGAGAAGACACCCAGCCAAGAGAGCCCATTTGGGCATCCGGAGGCTGCCCCTTGGGGGGGGGCAATGTAAGAAACCATCTGGGGCCATCGGAATGCCTATGCGCGGGCGCATGTAGTGTGTGCGCGCCTGTGCGCACGCATGCGAGCGTGCATCGGGAATTGCGCCAACACGGCCATTTAAGCTGTCAGCACCCTGCAATCAATGCTGTCCTTTCTACAGCGTTCCTGTAACCCCTGTGTTTACTCTGAAGTGATCTTCCTGTACCTGTGACCCCGGCTTTATTTGGACTTTGTTGCTTTCTGCCTGCCCTGATCACCAACTTGTCTACGACTACTCTTTTGCCTGCTCCTTTGTACCTCCGCTGCCTGCACGTTGCCGACCTTGCTTGTACCTGACTACCCACCTGCCTGCACCATCTGTACCGCATTGCCAGCCTGTTACCGACCCGGATTGCACCACCATTCTTCTGCCTAGCACGAGCTTCAGTGGACCCTCACATACCACCAGTGATCCAGTCCAACCCTAGTGCTCCCTTGTGCTCCAGAACTCCCTGTCTGCACTACTAGGGGCTCTTGAACCAGGGGCGTAAGAGAGGTGATCCCCCTGCATAAGTCAGACTCGTCCACCAGGTACGTGAAACTCGGCCAAAGGTATTGAATTAAAATTCCCAGAGGTCCAGTTGCTATAATTTTGTCCCAGCAGAGGTCCGAATCACATGTTTGATTCTTAAAGGGCACCTCAGAGCATTGGCAAATGACACACATTTTTGTGAGTGCCAAACCAGTTTGGTGCAGCGTAACTTTAAAAAAGGGTCAGGGACTTCAGGTAGCAGTGATGTCAACCTAGCCTCAGATCCTTCACATCACAATCCCGTTATTACAACAGTGTTCTCAGCCCCCCCTGCACGTCACAACCCCCCCACTCTTACATCATAGCCCCCCCTAAACATCACATTTCTGTAGCCTTTACATCAAGATCACCCCTTTACATTGCAGTTCCCCTTCACAACAGTGTCTTCAACCCCCCTTCACATCACTTCTCCCATTAATATAACTTCCCCTTCACATTTTTGTCCTCTACCCCCTTTATGTCAGCCCCCTCCTACTTCACATTACCCTCTGATAGGAAAAGGACACTTTGGCAAGGCTTCCCAAATATTCATCACCTTAACCCCCCCCCCCCCCAGCAACCTTCTGGATGCCTCCTTCCAGGGATTGTATGGGGCATGATGAATATTCACGCTGATCATTAGCATTTCCCTGCCCTTTACTCTGGAAACGTTTTTCAGAGGCACATGTGAGGAATCAAACCCTCAGCCCAGGAAAAGACTAAAACAATCAATCACTGCTCCACTCACAACAGTGAAACCAATAACTAAATTTAACCTAGCAGCCTAACTAGAGGAGGGCGCTACACCAACATTATTGCAGCTTAGCTGGAGGGGACTGAGATCCTTTATATTACTCATCACACTACTAGAATTTTGACCAAGAGCTTTGCTGAAGTACAGCCAGCAACATGCAGTGGGTGGCGCAAGGTAATGTTTTTAGATGATTCACTGGCTTTTCATTATAGAAATGTACTATAGTACTAAATGTACTATAGTTTATACTATTGAAATGTACCTTTTTTCATGCAAAGTCTGCTTGACTTTCAAGTCAGAAACTAAATATACTGCAAAAAAAAAAAACTGTATAAACTGCTGTAATCTGAATTTACTCATTACAATGAAACTTTTATGTTGACACAGATGCAGTCTTTATTATTACAGCTTCTATTATGCCAAAATCCCATTTTGTTCAAAACATAAACAACTCTGGAATTAAAAAAAATGACTCAGAACATAAGCATCGTGCATAGCGACTTGTAGCCAAAATAATTTCAACTATAAAATCCAGCAAAAAAAATGTACCCTTACTAGAAATAAGACAAATTATTTTTTTTAAAAACAAGATTGTTCCAGCCAGTAAAATTTCTTCAACCATATATATTGCCTCAAAACCTATCTATATTGAACTCATCAAGCTGGAGGATTGTGCAGACTTCGGCTACATTATCAAGCTGAATAGCAGTGGCCAGGGGCAACTGCCGGCAAGAATCATTAGATTCTCGCCAGCAGTTGTAAATGCTGCCTGCACACATTGCATACTCTGTACAAATCAATGACCTGTGCTGCCCGAACTTTCAATCATCCGAGCAGTTACATGTGAACAGAGCCTCAGACTGACCCTGAATATAGACCTTGTGTGTCTAGGGTCGGCATTTCTAGAATGACAACACATAGACTGGCCACAGCTAATTGCATAGAATATTGCTGTGTCCAGAGGCAGCGTTTGGCCACCTCTGAACCCAGCACACTATGCACAGGTATGAAGCCCTGTGAATGTAGCCTTAAAGTTGACCTGAGCTCAAAAAGTGAAGATTTGCTATGTTATAGTGAGCATTAAGGAAGGTAATTATGCTTAAAGTGGTTGTCAACTCGTGACAACCACTTTAATCTACAGGTAAGCCTATGATAAGGCTTACCTGTAGGTGCCCTGCATATCTCCTAAACTTGTATAGTTCAGGAGATATGCAGTGTATTTGCTGTGCCGACGTCATGTCGGCGCATGCGCAGTAAAGAAACCGCCTCCGGGCCATTTCTCCACTGTGACCGTGCCGTAACTGGCGGCTCCCACGCACATGCGCGGGAGTGACCTCACACTACTCCAGACAGTCACAGCGCCAGAGTTGCGGCCCCAGAAAGGAAGAGGGGCTGAAGATGGTTGCCGCCAGCACAGGGGACAGCGCTGGACATCGCAGGCTTCGTTTGCAGGTAAGTGGCACATAATGGGCTGCTATGCGATGCATAGTAGCCCATTATGTTTCTACATTACAGGGGCATGTGGAGGAAGTAAACCCAATCTGGGTTTACTTCCTCTTTAAGCAGTTCCCTGAAACATTTACCTTTTGCCTTGAATTTCTCCTAAAAAATAGCAGTGCACTTATTTACATGTTTACAACAGCTCATCAGAAGTCTCAAAAGACATAGGACCCAGATTGAGGGCCTGATATAGATTTTAGGGGTCCTCATACTGTTTAAAACAAAAACAGAACAACAAGAACAAAAAAAGCAACCCAGCAGCAGCATTTCAATTACCACAAATGCCATGTTTTTCTTTCACAATGTCAGTTTTTCTGTAGTACATCCTACTCATCCAATAGTTGTGTCACATAGAAGGGGCATTCCCTAAGCTTGTTATTTAAAGAAATTTTGCATTTGTTCTCTGCTAAACAAAATTTAAAAATGAAAAAAAAATTCATTGGTACATGTTCACCAGGGCAGGGCCCAGCTCCTCACGTCCTTTGACATTCCCTTGCCTACTATCTTACTGACTTCAGTGGGGTTGGATTAACGTTCAGACTTAGGAGCAGCGCAGAAAACATTTTGCAAATATAACCCAGGTAGATTTGGATCATCGCATGTTCTGTAGTGTAGCCTAATAGTTGTGTATCTGCAGTGTGAAAACATCTAAGGTACTTGCTTATTGATCCATCCTCCACCAATCATCAGATCACTAGTCATCTGGGGGTTGGGGGAGCAGCTTTGACACAAGGAAGCAAAGTCACGCTCCTCTACTAAGATGGCTGTCTCAACACAGTACAGAGCAAGATTAGTTAGAAATTGGAAAATATCAGTTGCAGGAAATCTATAATACTTCCAGACTTGCCTTTTCCCCATGCTTGTGTTTTGAACACAGTTCAGGTCCTTTTAAAGCTTGTACTAAGATCTGTATACTGTATGTACAGACACTTGATAGAGATCTCAACGGACATAGAATAAGTGTATACTGTGTGTAAAGACACCAGATTGAGATTTCAACGGACATTAAATGGATAAGTGAATGGACATTCAGCACATAGCTGAGCCACATCCACTGGAGAATAAGTGTATACTGTGTGTACAGACACCAGATTGAGATCTCAATGGACATTAAATGGATAAGTCAATGGACATTCAGCACATAGCTGAGCCACATCCACTGGAGAATAAGTGTATACTGTGTGTACAGACACCAGATTGAGATCTCAATGGACATTAAATGGATAACGCAATGGACATTCAGCACATAGCTGAGCCACATCCACTGGAGAACAACAATCTCTCTATGACAGATAATTATTTATACCTGACAACTGAGAGAGTTAAACAGTTTTAAGGTGAAGCCTGATACTGTATGCAAGCTTGTGGACCTTAAAATCTTAAAAGTAAATGTGCTAGTGCCTAATGACATGTGCTTAACAAATGCTCATTTTTATTTCTCTTTTGACAGATGTTGTTTTAATAATTGCATTTTAAAGAACTATCCTATTTTTAATGACAGTTCACTGATGGTCTATAAACATCGGCTTTAGTGCCCATTCACACAGGGGCACCTTGAGCTCCAACTTGAGTCGCCTCAAGTCGCCCCAAGTCGTTTGACATTTGAAATCCCATTGAAATGAATGGGAGCCGTCTTAATGTACACTACTGAAGTCAGAGCGACTTCAGAAAAGGTTCCTGCACGACTTCTAGGTGACTTCTATCCGACTTGTGCCCATAGAATTGTATAGAAGTCACCTCCAAGTCAGATTCACCATCTAAATGGAAGTGACTTTACAGTTAAAAGAAAATAATTTATCCAGGGCAACCCTCTCCCTCCATGCCCTGATTGGCCACAGGCAAAGTTGCCTGGCATGAAGTCGCGTTGTAAGTCGCCTGAAGTTGTGCTGAAAGTCGTGCTGAAATCGACTAGCAACGTTGCACTGAAGTCGGGTCACCCCTGTGTGAATGCAGCCTTATTCTGAATTCAGTTAGGCATGAAATAAACACTAATCTGATGTCTGATGGCTGCAACCAAATAATTGTGTTGCCACAACTGCAAAACGAAATAAAATTAAAAGTGTTGGCTGTGCCTATCCATGTGCAATCCAATTATTATTTTTAAAGCAAAACCTTACATTCAAACCACAAAACTGCTTTCATTATTCAGTGACAAACTTTTTTGTGTGCATGCAAATAAAATAAAACAAATGTCTAAAAAGGTCTAAAATTGCCCTCCCCTGTTGGGGTTAAATCCAGGCTCCTCACTCTGCTGTTCAATCTCTTTCCACTCTCCTCACTGAGCTGGCTTTGTCTGGGCTTTCTTTCCTCAACGTCCCTTCAGTATAAAAGATATACTTCCATTGTATAGTATATAAAATTTCACATTTATTGCATAAAATCCACTTACATTAAAACTTAAGACATTTAGATTAATTTACTTTATACAGTAGTTGGAATGTTGCTAAATGTGGGCACATGCTTTTGAATAGCTGGGAGTGAAGTCATAGGCTTAATATCATGAGAACCATATTGATGGCAAATGGGCCTGTTTTGTGGTATCTGGGTACCAGTCGCATGCTATAAATATCAAGGTGGATTCTAACTACTTGTTCTTAAGGTTCCATGATCATGCCAAATATAATAGAGAGATAGAGGGCATTGTTTTCTCATACCATTAATGGTTACCAATTCTGTAGACAACATGCCATTAGTGTACACCTTCACAGGGGTGTCAGAATAAAAGGACATTATAGTCAATAAAATTAGGCCCATAAAGCAAAATTTTTCTAAAGTTAGTCTGGTAAACAACTAGTGTACTCTATCAAATGCCTTCTCTGTATCCAATGACAAGAACAGAGAAGGCATTCAGTCAGCTCAACTTGTTGGATTATATTGGCGATTCCCCTTGTCCTGTCCAGAGTTTGTCTACCGTTAATAAAGCCCTTTTGATCAGGTAAGATTAGAGTTGGTACAATATCTATTAATCTATGGGCAATAGTTTTAGCCAAAATATTTGAATCATTTTAAAAGTGATATCATCCTATAATTAGCAGGAGATGTAGCGTCTCTATGCAGCTTTGGTATAGTAAATATGATAGCCTGTAACATTTCTTTGGAAATGATCCCACATCAATTGAATGATTGGAGACATCTGCTAGGTTGGACGAAGCGTTTACCTGACTTGTTTATAATATTCTGAGGAGTAACCATTGGTCCCTGGAGATTTATGATTTGGTAGGATATCAATCGTGTGGCTAACCTCCAAAGCAGAGCATGGCTGAGATAATTCCTCCAGCTGTGCAGACGTTAGTGAGGTAAGTTGTATAGAATTTGAAAAATTCCTTAATTTTAGCTTTATTGGGTTAGGGAGTGTGAGAATCAGATTATAAGTTACAGAGTGAGCTATAAAAAAGCTAAATGAGTCAGCTATACTTTGAAGGCTAAGTATTTTCTTTTGAGTCAGGGTCTATGAGGCAGGTTAATCTGGATTTAATTTGTTGTGATTTTAATCATTTGGCTAGATATACTCCTTGTTTAGTACTCAGAGAAAAATGGCCAAGCTTAAAGTGGTTGTAAACCTCAAACATGAAATATGAACAAAGCATATCCCTCTATAGTGTGTGCTTGTCTTAGTCCAGAGCACTAAGTGTAGTTTCTGTCCACTGCCTTGTTCCTCTGCTATCTGCATGAGTCACTTCTGACAAGTCTTCCTGACACCAAGAGGTAAGAATGTAACAGGGATAGGACCTTCGGCACATAGCCTGTGATTGACAGCCTCAGCCTATTCCTGTGTAAAGAAGGTGTGTCCCTTCCCTCTTATCAGCTCTCAGAGCTCTCCTCACTGAGTTCTGCAGAGTGTAACTTGATATCCCCATCCTCTGCTTTCTGGAAGTTCAGACAAGCTGTAAAATTCTTGATGGTTGAACGGTTGTAGAAAGGAGAGGGCTGCAGATAAATAGGTACAACTTATGTAGGGGGAATTGTTTTTATCTCTGTGTATCGCCTGAAGCCAATTACTTCACTGGGTACATGTGAGGGTTTACAACTGCTTTAAAGTCTTTCAGCTGGTGTTCATGTCCATATGACAAGTTTGTAATTTTTTGTCCAGAGACAACTCTTCTGTAACAAAAGATAATGAGTTTAATTTTTGTAATTTTCAGGGTAAACACGAGTTATCTCTAATTTTTTTATGCAGGCTTCTTAAAAGCTAATGTTTAGTGAAAGAAAAAAAAAAAAACAGCACCAGAGATAGTACTTATGATTAGTGATTAGCAAAACATACCCAAGTTTGGCTTTGTGAACATCTGGCAAACAGGGGTTTGTGTCTCAGCCACATCAGTTTCTAATTACCTAGAACTTGAAATTGTAATAGCCTTTATTAAAGTTAAGGTATAAGAAAACGAATGCAGCGCCTCCAAAACAGAATATAAACTTAAAACAATGTGCAAAAACTTCTGCAAAAATATCAGTGTAATTAAAGTCCAAGGCAAAAAAGTCTAATAGAGAAAAAATACCGCTGCTCACCACTGGGGACAGTCAGAATGTTTAATTGATACTGTCTGGGAAAAAAACACTCACCACACGGAGCAACAAGCAGGAGACCACATACTGTATAGTGTAGTATATAGATTAAAAAGTTTAGATAACAAATAAAAAGTTAAAAGGCTTCATCCAAATACCAGTAAAATGTTTGACATGACAAATGACAGTGCACTTACAAGCATGGAAGTGGTGGCGAGACATCAGCATGTAGCTGCTGCCCCAACTCGTTTCATGTGAATGCACTTCTTCAGGGGATGCTAGTACATGCATTTTAACCTATTTATGTGATATCTATACGTTTTAATAAATATATTGCACTATATGTGGTCCCCTGCTTATGGCTGCATGCGGTCAGCGTTTTTTTCCCAGACAGTATCAAGAAAAACCTTTTGACTGTCCCCAGTGGTGACCAGTGGTGAGAAGTAGTACTGCCGGGTGTCCCCATTGTGAAAATGGAGCTGGTTGACCACATGTGAGCAGTGGTGTATTTAGGTTTTGTGCTGTCCTAGGCCTGACTAAACTCGTACGCCCCCTAATTTAAATCTAAACGAGAATGTCCAATCTGGTTTTTTTTAGTGTTGGGTCAGCTTTATGGAGATTGTACAGTCTAATTGTATAATGTATGGTCATCAAAAAGGGAAGGAAGGATGGATGGATGGATTGATAGAGGGAAGAATGGATGGAGGAAAGTAGGGATGAATGAATGGAAGGATGGACAAATTTATTGATGGAGGAATGAATGGAAGGTGGGATGAATGGATGAATGGAAGAAGGGAAGAATGGATGGAGGGACAGATGTATGGAGGGATTAATGGAGTATGAGTAGCTGTCACGCACTGACCTGGTTTTCTTTGGACTGGCTTCTTCCTTCCACTGCAGAAGTGGACTTTAGTGAACACCCCCGGACATGCCTCTCGCACAGGGACCAGTCATCCTTGCTGGCTCTGCTGTGTCTCTTGGAGGTACATACCCAGTCACTGTTGGGTTCCCTGGCCTGTCTCTTCTGTCAGATGAGAGAGCTGGCTATAGCCGCAGCCATTGTAAGTGTGGGGAGGCTGCAGGTTTACTGAGTCCTCCCAATACTCGTCTCCAGGATGATGGAGGGGAGAGGGATCATGACTTTCCCATCACTCCTAATCATGAAAGATCCCAAAAGGTCACCACAGGCTGGAAGACATCCTGGAAGATCCAAGAGAGAGCATATTATCCTTGGTAGGCAGATGAGAGTCTGTGTAGTATGACAGCACATCCCTGAGCCAGGCATCCTACATTCTTCTCTTATGAGGGGACACGTACTGGGTAACACAGATAGGTACCCCCTGAGATCCATGTCAGCAGTGTCAATGTCAGATTAAAGAGAACTAATGGAGGGGATCCCAGGTAGGGAGCAGTAAGGATTGTCCACTGTGTACACAGCACAGCCCTCCCCTCCTCTGCCATCCTTGGATCTCAGCATGACATTAAAGTTTAAGTTCACTGGACACCCTCCCCATTCCCCCCAGTTCCCCTGTTCCAGTGTCCTGTGATCCCCTGCTGTCAGGATGATGCTTCACAAGTCTGGGATTTGAAAACCCCACAACATCACCAACATCTGTCTCAGCAGAAGAGGCAATCTGATTGGTCAGCACCATCACATGGATGGCACTGGACAATCAGATTCCATCTAGCCCATCCTGTCAGCATGCAGGTGGCTCCCTCAGCGCTGGTGACACACACCACAACCAGTTGCTAGGGCATGTGGCCCGGCGGGCGGGTGTCACCCCTCTGGTGGGTGTCACCCGGGTGCAGTCCCCACCCCCATAATGACACCACTGGGGTATTATCATACAGGCAGCAGTACGGCCGCTTTATGGGGCGCCAGAACCCGGACTCAGAACCGTTTTGCCGCCTGGACCCTGCCTGCCTCCTGGCCTATTCTGCCCCATAAGACTGGCCTTGTTGGACTAGGCCAAGATACATCATTGCGTGTAAAGGATCCTTTTAATTAGACATGTGCACTGCCAAAAAAATTGTGTGTTTTTATTTCATTTGTAGTGTTCGTAAATTAAAAAAATTTAAAATCCAAAAATAAGAAAGAAAATCTGAAAATTTGAAAGAATAACTAATAATAACTAGCTATTAAATTATAGGTATGGGAATTTCCTTTCAAATTTGGCTGTTAATGAATGTAACGAATAGGAATTTATCCGAAGTTACGAATTATCTGGAATAATGAATGTCACATCTAAACAAATGGAACATAACACATTAATAATAAATAATAATAATAATTAAAAGCTTTTATTATTATTATTGTTATTTATTATTATTTATTTGTTACGCTCCATTCATTTAGATACGGCATTCGTTATTTCAGATAATTCGTAACTTCGGATAAATTCCTATTCGTTACGTTCACTAACAGCCAAATTTGAAAGTAAATTCCAATATAATAGTTTGTAATAGTTAAGTTATTATTGGTTAGTTATTATTTCAGATTTTCGAATTTTCAGGTTTTTGGATCTTCAAATTTAGAATTTACGAATTTTCAAATTTACGAATTTTTGAATATTCACATTTACTAATATTCGGAAAAATTTGTTAAACGGGTTTTCATTAATTCAGATATTTCCGAAAGATGGCAATGTTTGAGTAAAATATGACAGTGGTTTTCAACTTCTGCCCTCAAGTACCCCCAAACATGCCATGTTTGCAAGTTTTTCTTTATCTTGTGTAGCACCCTCTAGTAGTGTAGGTGCTAGAGTGGGGATTTTTGTTTAGAGTAAGAACATTTAGGATGGCCTGGCTAGCAGCCAGGCCTGTTTATTTTGGGTGATCTGAGTGGGGAGTGGCCTAGGGTAGAGCTGGTGACTCACAGGCAGCATCACTGAGACCTCCCTGTTTTTTCCAGAGCTTGCTAGAAAGTTCAGGAAAGAGAAGAGGAGAGGAGAGGAGAGGTGGAGCTGCCTGGGGTGTTTTAGGGAGCCCTGACTAATCCCCAACCTGGATTGGCAGGGGGCAGGCCTCCTTAAATACCCAGGGTCAGCCCAGCTAGGGAGGATTTGTTCGGGTGGAAGAGCTGGAGATTATTGAGGCTGTCGGGGTATTTGAGGGAGCACCCCAGTCTGGGGGGGTGGTGACCTTGGGCCTGGGACATGACCCTCCAGGAGAGTGTGAAGGTGGCCTGGACAGGAGGCACAGGTGGAGCAAGAGAGGACAGCAGGAGAGAGCACTGCCAGGCAAACCTCAGGGACAGGAACAACTGGATGCAGCCAGGAGGGCCGGTGAGTGACATACATGGTCAGGAGGACTGGGGAGGCATGCCTAAGGGGACTGGGAGAGTGCAGTCTGGGTTGGGTGTGGAACCAAGGGACTGGACTATGGTGTCAACGGCAGTGGAGTTGGGCAGCTGCAGCCAGGAGGGCTGGCAGGGCCTGAAAAGGGCTGACTGGGATCAGTAGCCGCATATAGGGCAGCTAGCACCAGAACTTTCTGTTTTTTTGCTACACTATAGGGGCCTGTGGTCCCTGACTGTTTAGGGCAACTGCTAAGGGCTGGCTGAGCCAGTGTCAGGCCTAACTCATGTGCTAGCTGCTCCTGTGAGTCAAGCATACCTCCCAACTGTCCCTGATTTTGTGGGACTATCCCCCATTTGGAATAATGTCCCTCTGTCCCTCATTCCTCCTCATTTGTCCCTCACTTTGGTCTGATTTATATAGTTGTATATAAAATGCACTATTTATCCTTCAAAAAGTGTTTCCCAGTGCTAAATTTTCCAACCAATTACTAAATTGCTGTATTTGTAAACTCCAAAAGCCAATATAAATGATTAGTAGTGGTAAAAATAAAGCACTTGTGGGTTTAACTAATAATTTTTGTGTATAATTCTCCTTTAAGGGGTGTGGCAGGTTGTGTGTCCTATGCCTACATACTTTTGCTTATAGATGTCTCTCGCACACATCTCTAAAAGTTTGGAGGTATGAGTCAAGTAGTGTGCTGGAGGAGTAAGGAGTGATACTCTGAAGAAAGGAAGTGATGTGCAGGAGGAGTAAGGAGTGACGTATATACAGGATGTATATAAAGTTCCAATCCTTGATGTTTGATTCCATGGGCATCCCATACTTTCCTTACCCCATACAAGTTAAGTTAATCCCCTCAATAAACAAAGCATATGGACTGTTTTATGTCTTGGAGTGCCTGAGAGGTGAATGCCGGGCTGGGTAGGGTGACAGGTGGAGCCCAACACTCAGCAGCCCCTACAGGGGTACCGCTACACTTGCGCAGGTGCTTTAAATCA
Source organism: Glandirana rugosa (assembly GCA_018402905.1). NCBI lineage: Eukaryota > Metazoa > Chordata > Amphibia > Anura > Ranidae > Glandirana > Glandirana rugosa. The sequence continues at coordinate 156,211 of BLSH010137414.1, forward strand.
GAGTCAATGGTTTGGTATTTTGGATAGCTATTTTATCTGAGAGAAATTCCCAAAACATGGCCTGTTGGGGGGTACTTGAGGACTGAGGTTGAGAACCACTGCTATATGATATACATTTTATTTATGTACGGTGAATGTGCATGTGACATATTTTTTTTTTTTCCTTCAAACGTGACTTTTTTTTATGCTTTTTGTATAATATAAAGTTTGGTATTGAAATGTTGTTGTGAATTTATATTTACAATGACAATAAATCTTTAGTATCTATCTGCTTTTAATTTCATAATTTTTCAGGAGGAATAACTCATTGTTTCATTGAACAGATGTTTGCACAAATCGAAAATATCAAACACAAAAGTGGAATCTTTTTTTCAAACTGAGAAATGAATTACACATAGTAGCTGAAACTCTAAATATTACAAATGGCCAGAAGAGAGCACTATAACTCCAGCTTTTCATTTTCTACATGTTTATTTTGTAAGTATTCCTCTTGAAATATTTATCGGTGAGAATATTAATGTGATTTAGTGCTATCCTGGTATTATAAAATCTGTTACAAATACATTTTGTTTTCCTATTAATTTATCTATCACTGCTATTAATATTTTCTCTCTTATAAATGAGAATGAAAAATGAAGCATTAAGATTATCCAAAATTCTTTCCATACGCAAGGTAGTCAGGAAGACAGGTGCCATGAGTTTTCAGCATTATTTCATCACGGCCTATTGCTTGCAGTGTAACTAAAGTCTGCTATTATCACCTCCCCTCCAGCAATGCACCATCCACAAGCTCCCTCTTTATCACTGGCATATTCGCCAGGTCTTCTTGCAGGTTCACAGCTCAATGTCGATTATAAAGAAGTTTGTGAGTATGCAGGCCGCAGGTAAGCAGGTTTTATGGAAAAAAGACATACTATGTTTAAGTTTTCAGCATGGGTTCCTACTGTTGAAAGCAAGTTTAAAACACACTGCTAAAAAGCTGCACAGGGTCCCTAACACTAAAGCAATCAATAAACTGAGCTATTTAAGCATAATACAAACTAAAATTAGCAAGATAAAAATGAATACCCCCATTAAAAGATATAACAATCCAGTTTTTGCCAAAAAATTTAACTTTGATTCAGAAATTGTCCACTCAGTACTTTGTTCTGTAACTAGATGTCCTCAGTCTAATGGTCACACTTATTTACTCCACTTCCTCTGAGCCCAGATCAGAGGCCCCCTGCCCCAGCATGTCACTGGACAGTTAAAGGAGAAGCAGCAGGGTAATGAACCCATCTCTCTGTCACTCTGCTCTTTCTTCCTATCAGCATGGGATAAGGTTTTAAAGCCACCTTGGGTTTGAGCAAAATCTCACAGTTTTGTGGTTTGGCAAAACTGCACTGCATAACCCTTGCGTCTGATTAGTGAACAGACTTAAGTCTGTGGCTCTCCTCCAACTGTGTCTCTCTGCCTCATATGGGCTCTATATGTCCATTAAATTATGCTATAAGCAAGAACGTATTTGGCATTTTTCACAGTAGAAGTGCGGCTGGCCCGAGAGGGATCACTTTGGCACAGCTGAATGCAAGTTGTTAGGATTTGAGCACAGACATGCCTTTATTCTGGGTCAAATCGGTCGATAGGAGTCATGATTCTGAAAGAATGGACAAGCCTGCTGCACCCTTACTATAAAAGTGTGGGCTCACAGCAGCCATATTATTAGTGTGAGCTTGAGCTGGTTAGGAAAAACTGACAAATCTCTGCAGGGAAAGATACTTTGCTAAACAGGGTTAACCCCTTGAAGCCGGCACCTCCCAGCCCTTTAAGGGGTTTAGGATGCCGGATTACTGAGCAAGATTTATGATCATGTGACCGCCATGATTGGCTGTCATGGTGGTCACATGATCGGAAAGTTCCTGATCGCAAGTAGCAAATGGGAGCTTTCCATTAGCCACTGGTAACTGTGCCGGGAGCGCGCAGGGCGTGCACTCTCAACACAGCTGTTTTTGCAATATTGCACGCAAATATGCGGCCATTTAGCGCCAAGGCCCACCCATTGAGAGGCCGCATATTTGCGTGCGGCAAGCACCAAGAGGTTAACTATCTTATAGTGTGCTCCACGGTACTATACTGTAGCGTGCAATGTGACTAGCTACATACCCTTGTGTACCTCCTCCTCATGTGTTCACAGTTCCATAAACACTATTGTCCTTATTAGGACTTTTTCTAGCTTGCTAGCCTCTGTGCCACTCCTTTAAGATTTTTTGGGAATTATTATTGCATTTTTTTTTATTTTTTCATGTTGGCCAGATTGGCGGTGCCTGGCTTCCCATGCCTCTTTTTTAAAAGTTTGTTTATTAACCCCACAAAAGGAACAAATTGAATTTTAAGATTCACCTCCTTTAGACTTCAATGGGGTTTAGGAAAAATTTTGAATATCCAAATTTGTTTTATGAGAGATGGCTGCAAATCAAACCATGGCCAATTTGCTTAACTTGCTGTTGTCAGTATGCTTCTTTTCACCACATGAACTGGTTGGCTCCTTGAATTGCTTCTTCCTTTCATACTCTAGTCCTGCTGTACAGGTGCCTCAGGAAGTTGATACCAAGTCACATTCACATACTTACACGGCTTGTATTAAAATACATTGTGTACATGTGTGGTGTGATTGCTGTTTACATATGCTGCTTTTGCCTTTGCACACGAACACAGGGGATGGTGGTGCTATGAACATTTTTTATCAATTGTATTATTTATTGTATTTTTCTTTTTTTTACATTGATTAAACATTTCTTTAATTTTTTTTTTTGTTAGGGGGTGGGGTGGGGTAGGTAGGTGGGTGGGGAAAAGTAAAACACTGTGTGCATTAGGTGTCGTTAGTAGGAGTCCTGGATGTGACCGATGATGTTGAGTCCTGCACTATGCTGGTGGCAGACAGGGTATCAAATTCTTTAATTTTTTTATCACTTTTATTGCTGTCAAAAGGAATGTAAACATCCCTTGTGACAGCAACCTGCAGTGACGGGTACTCTTTATGGAGAGATCTGGGGTCTATTAGACCCCAGATGTCTCCTCTGCCTTTAAAAGAATCTGATCACACCAAGATTGGTGTGATCGGATGTTTTCACAATTTAAACATGGAGCTGTTTACATCTGGGGAGACAAAATACTCTTCCTAAAAGTCACTTCCGGTTTCCTATACCATAGAGATTATCGGGGATCTTCTGGGAACCGCTGGCTTATTCCAGGCTTGCCAGTGGGATGGTAGAGCCCAGAGAGGCACTGGTGGGCGGAGGGGGGAATGGGGGGGTGACCCTTCCCTCCTTCTGTAAAAGCAATCTGTAACTGCAGGCATCATCCTGGTATACCAATTGAAACTGCCGACGTACATGTACATTAGGCGGTAATCAAGTGTTTAAATACAGTAGATACCAAATCAGTCCTATACAGAGAGGTATGCATATCTCACATTCACCTCCTGTCTCATCTGTGCATACTGATTATTTGTGTTCCAAGCCTCACTCTTAAGCTGAGCTATAGATGGATCAAATCTCAATCAAATATACCTTCCTTGCAGTCCGAGTGGTTAAGGACAGCTGGAGTCTAATTAAGGACTCTAGATGTAAAAAACTGATGTAAATACTGATGACAAACTAATGTAAACTTCATCCGTTTTTTCTTTGAAAAAACATAACTGAACTGATAAAACAACATTCTGCATGTGTGAAAGGGGTCTTAATGTTACTGGACTGTGCAGGACTTCTTTTCATGCATAAGATGGCAGCAGTAGGTATGCTTGTTGTTGAGGTTGACCTTAGATTGAAGCACTCTGGGAGACGTTGTTTGGATAGAGATCGGAGTCATTGACATATTGGGATGCAAGGGGTGCCAGAGTGCAGGAGCAGCAAACAAGGGGGAGTATGAAATGAACAGCCTGGGAAGTGACAGGGGGAGAAAACCAATAATTTCTTGCGCTCAGATTCATCAACCAAGTGTCAAACCATGTAGCAAAGGGCACTCAGTCTAATATGAAGTCTCTATGGACGTAGTAGTCACTTAGCACTTAATGGTCTTGCTGCCCTCCTTAGGATCATGGGAATCCAAAAGTACTAAAGAGAAAACACAAAAGAGGGGCGCACCGACCTAGTGCAATACCATTAAAATGTTTAATAAAAAATTTGATAAAATCCATATACTCACAAGTGGAGCAAAATAAAAGGCATCAAAGGTGAATAAGCCTCCAAAGGAGTAGACAAACACCACCTTAGCAGAGGGACCCGACGATGTCCGTATGGCCAGGCTGACGCATTTCCAGGGCGAACCCTCTTCATCAGAGCCTCGACGGGAGACGTAGTTTGGATAGAGATCAGAGTCATTGCCATATTGGGATGCAAGGGGTGCCAGAGTGCAGGAGCAGCAGACACAGGGGAGTATAAAATGAAAAGCCTGGGAAGTGATAGGGGGAGTTGGAGAGAGTACCAACCAGAGAACTGGCAGTCACCAGCTCTCTGCTTACACAGCGCTGAGAACTGAGTGATCAACTGTGTTTGGTCACTCAGTTCTCAGTCTTATAGCCAGTGGGGAACAGATGCTGCATATGTCTTAGTAAGCACGATTTCTAAAAAAAAAACCAAACTTCTCTTTTAACCACTTGCCGACCGCCGATCGGCATCTGACGGCGACAAAGTGGTTCGTTATCGCAAAACGCCGTCATACGACGGCGGCTGCGATAACGCGCACTGTGAGCGCGCGCGCGCCGCCGGAGGCGCGCCCGCGCGCTCACTGTGTCCGGGGGGGTCCAGGGAGCGGGTGCGGCGGCTTCGATTGCCGCCGGCTACCCGCGATGGCCCCCCCGGAGCGAATGAGCGGGGTCCGTGTATGTAAACACGGACCTCCGCTCTGTGTGAGGGGGAAGGGAAGTGATCACAGCCTTCTCGTACATGAAGGCTGTGATAACTTCCTTTCCCCAGATAGGCAGTCCCCAAGACAGTTAGAACACGCCCAGGGAACATAGTTAACCCTTAGCGCGCCCCCTGCAGGTTAACCCCTTCACTGCCAAT
>BLSH010137414.1:161262-183413 GCA_018402905.1 Glandirana rugosa
ATACCACATGTTTCCTAGTACTAAACACGTGGGTCTTTTGTGTCCATAAACGTATATCGGTGACTTCGGACATGTTTACGTGATTACGCGTAAATGTAACAAGTCCCTCTCTATTAACTTGGACTTACGTCGACACACTTCCAGTAGGAATTTTTCGTTTTGAAAAAAATTAAACGGTTCAAAAACATTACCTGTAATACCCTTCTAGTTTCCTTTGAGGAAACTATACGTGTATTTTTTAGTTCAAATTGGTGAAGTCGGGGCCTTCCTAAAGGTCGAAATCCTGGCCTCGGGAAAAACGCTAAGCCGCGACGCAGCGAAATACAACGTCGCACAACCGCGCAATTGTCAGTTAAAGCGACGCAGCGCCGAATCGCAAAAAGGGCTCCGGTCCTAAAGCTGGAAATCCTTCCGGGGCTGAAGTGGTTAAACTTGATTTTTTATGTGCATATCAAAGGAGTTTCCTTTGATCTTCCCATAATGTCCATTACAAAAACTTGGCAAATTAAAAAAAGTTTTGCTTTTTAAGGATGACCTTCACACAGCTGCATTCAGGTTCAATTATCTCTCCCTGAACAATGTAAATGCGCATTAGTGCATTTGTACAGGCTTCAGTGGCTATATGCAAATACCTGTGTTTTCTGGGTGCACAAATCATGATCCTTTGTACACCATATGACCCCATGCAACAGTGTGAATGAAGCTTAATAGATATGTCACCTGTTTAAACTCTTAATAAACTTAGTTAACTCTAAAAATCCTTAACTTCTTCTTCCCCTCCTTCCCATAGCTATTATTTTTCTGTGTTTTTTGTCTTTTTACTTACTACCATTACTTATCATTCAGAAGATGTTGATTGTCCAAAAACATAATGAGAAATGTGAAAGTTGTAGAACCACTTTGTTCTAGTTATGTAATCTCATTATTTGTGTCAGCATAGGTCTTAGTGATTTTTGTCAAATTGCTGAGGTAGAGATTTCAAAATGACATTATAACTGAAAGACAGACTGTGTCAAAGGCCTCACCCCTGTTCAGGGATGTTGTTCCATTTTGACTTAGATGGCCTCTTTTACTCCTCTTGTGAACCTACTGTCTTCTCTGTCCAAACTGTGCACTCTCGCTGTCCTCGGAAGAAGAAAATTGGCCGTTAGGCCATTTATTTAACAAAACCAGTTAAACATATTAATAACAATAACCTGTAATTGTTGAACAAGTTGTAGTCCCAGGAGGCCCTATCACCAACATCGTAAATTTTTGACCAACAATTCCCAGCCGCACTACGACGGCTCGGGTACCCACCTTCTCCAGTTAAACGATTTAACTGGACCAACACACTGAGGACTCCATACCTGAGATGGATCCTTACCCAACATGACCACCAAACTGACAGGCCTCCTGAGACCCAACCACCACCGCTCAAGGGCGTAAAGCCTTACGCCCGTGAGCCCCTCCACACGCGCAACGCCCGGTGAACACCATCCTGGAGCCCCAGGCTCCACAAGTCGATGCCCACGGCGTTAAGGTGCACTCCATCCCCGCGTAAGTAGCGCCAAGTGTCCACCTCCAAATCGGTGTGCCTCATGACCAAGCCGCCGTTACGCACAACAAAGCGGCCGACCTCCTTGTTTACCTTTACCTGAGCTTTGTTTATTTTAGCAACCGACCTCGCAAAACGCCAAGACGTGCGGCCGACTATCTCAGACCACATGAAAACCTCCTTCGGAAAATCAGCCTGTAGACGTAAAAAATCAAACTTGATATCCTGTATCAAGTGACGCATGGAGCGATCCCCCAGGTCGTTTCCCCCCGCGTGTAACACTAATACATCCGGGGCCCTGTCTAAGGTAGCAAATCTCCAGAACTCCGGTAAAACCCAGCACCACAGCAGGCCGGGTACCCCAATCCACCTCACCAGGGCCGTGTCGCGGGGTAAACCTAGCTGCCGGCCGTTGGGTCACACGTCCGCCCGCTTGGCCCCCCAAAAAACATAGGAATGTCCAAGCACCCAGACCAAGGCCGGTTCGATATCTGTAAGAGAACAACAACGTAAAATAATAAACAACCAACCCCCATGAAACCATAGTATACACACCTAACATTAAGTGGCCCGAGCCCCAATAATAAGCTGCGGGCGTATGTATAGCCTAAAGCGATTGGACTCCCACCTGCCGATGCGCTTCACCACCGCGTCGTCCAAACCCCACCTGGCTGCCTCAGTGGCAGCCCCGATGCGGAAGGAGTGCGACGAGAAACCCTCCGCCCCCAGGCAGCGCCGGAAAACTGCGGTAAACTGAAAGACAGACAAAGGTTTACCGTCCCCGTGGACCAGAAACGACCCACCTCCAACCGGGCCGTGTCGCAGATACTCCGTAACAGCCGCCACTGGGCAAACTGGGGAACCGGAAATAGGAAAAAGCCGCACGTACGCACCTTTACCTACTTGGTCTGTTTTGGAACGCCATACCTGAGTCACCACGGCAGCCCCATCGCAGGTTACGTTCTCCGCCAGAAGGCCACCGTGCCTGGCAGTAACCCAGCTGACGAGCTCCCCAACCCGAAATGCCCCAAAGAAGGCCAGGCTGAATGCCGTGCGGAACAGCAGAGCCTCGTAAGGCGAGAAGCAAACTTCGCCAACCCGGTCCCCCAACCGTTGAAGGATAGCAAACGTAACAGGCTGCGGGCCGTCCGGCCTGCTGCGGCCCTTCCTGTACCCTTTCAACGCCTGGCAGACCAAAAACCCCTTTGTTAAGTCCCGAACACCCGAGAGTTTGCACCAGAAGGCCACACCGGCCAGTTTCCGGTTCAAGGACGAAACCAATACCCCTTGTTCGAAATTCCTGCCGATGAAGTACAACAACACAGAGTCAGCCTCCCCGCCGCCCACTTCAACTCCCGTCTCCCGCAACAGCGCATTCCACTCCTGCCAGGCCCTGGAATAAGCCACCCAGGTGCCCTCACTCACCGACTTCCGGATTAAACCCGCGGCGACTTCAAGGCGATCTGCCACAGCCCCGCCGGACAGGGTGCTCCATGTTACTCCGCTCCCGGCGCCAACTCCCGAAACCTGTCCAGCTGAAAGCGAGACAATGCATCTGCCACTTTGTTAGTAGTCCCAGGTAGATGAACTGCATATAAAAATACATTCGCCTGTAAGCAGCGTAACACCAGATGGCGAAGCAATCGAACCACCGGCGGAGACGCTGCCGACAAGAGATTAATCACCTGTACCACCCCCAGGTTATCACAGTGCAGCCTAACCTTTTTGTTGCCAAAAGAGGAACCCCACATCTCGTTTGCCACCAGAACCGGGAACAATTCCAGCAGAACCAGGTTCTTGCAGAACCCGGCTTCCCGCCATGCTAACGGCCAACGCTCCGCACTCCACCTACCTCCCAAAAACGCACCATACCCGGTGGACCCCGCCGCGTCCGTATACAATTCCAAGTCAAAGCTGCTGACCGAGCCCTGTTGCCACAGTGACCGACCATTAAAGTTCTGGAGGAAATTGTCCCACACCCGCAGGTCCGCCCGGTGGTCACTGTTCAACGTTACGAAGTGGCGAGGAGAGGAAGCGCCGGAGGTAGCCGACGACAATCTGCGACAGAATATCCTGCCCATGGGAAGGATTCGACAAGCAAAATTCAACTTGCCGAGCAGCGATTGTAAGGCCCGCAATTGGATGGTACGACGCCCCATAGCCCCCCGTATTTCCTGCCTCAGGGCTAACAGCTTATCCTCCGGTAACCGGCATTCCATGGCGAAGGAGTTAATCACAATCCCCAGAAAGGTAATTTGCGGGGACGGACCCTCGGTCTTATCTACCGCTAAGGGAATTCCGAAGCGCTCAGCGACATGTTATAACGTGGCCAACAAAACACCACATAACTTATGCTCCGGAGGGCGAATGCACAAAAAGTCGTCCAAATAGTGGATAATCGAGCCAACCCCCGACACCTCCCGTACCACCCATTCCACAAACGAGCTAAATTGCTTGAATAAAGCGCAGGAAATGGAATAACCCATGGGGAGACAACGGTCCACGTAGAATTGCTCCATCCACCTACACCCCAAAAGATGAAAACAGTCTGGGTGGACCGGGAGGAGGCGAAATGCAGACTCGATGTCCGACTTTGCCATGAGCGCGCCCGACCATAACGACGAACCCATCCAATCGCTGCATCAAAAGAAGTGTACGACACCGTGCACGCCTCCGGATCAATCGCGTCATTGACCGAACCCCCTTTAGGAAAAGACAGGTGATGTATGAGACGGAACTTCCCAGGTCCCTTCTTAGTGACCAACCCCAGTGGGGAAACCACCAAGTTACCGAGGGGGGGATCCTGGAAGGGGCCCGCCATCCGACCCAGCGCCACTTCCTTGGCCAGCTTCCCCGACACCACCTCCGGGTGAAGACGGGCGGAGCGCAAGTTGTCCGCAAAGGGGGGAGCACCGACAGGGAACAAGGGATAATAAAACCGTCTGCGAAGCCTTCCTCCAAAAACCGGGCAGCCGCCCGGTCTGGGTATCTATTTAGAAAGGGGCACAACGTTTGAACGCTCACCGGCGTCGTTCTTTTTTCCCACAACATCGGCGGCACGCCCCTTGCCCTGTCTGAGACAACGGGACGGGGGTGTGAACCGCTGCACCCGGAGTACTCGTGCCGGAATCGACAACTTCCCCCGAACCGGCAACCCCCTTCATTAAACTGCCAACACAAACCCTTGTGCTTAACGGCCGGCTTTCCTGGGGCGCCCGCACCGCCGCCCCCCCCCCCCTGAAAAAACTGGGAAGGCCCAGTCCTGGCGGGCGTCATCAGCTTCATCCAAAGACGAATGTCTTTGTGGTCCCACCTCATCGACGGGCGCAGAGCCTTCCGCTGCCGGAACTGATCGTCATATCGCAGCCACGCTAAGCCCCCGTACACCCTGTGGGCCTCGCTGATGGCGTCCAGGTAGAAAAACAAGGGGGAACAGCACTCGGGCTGTCTTTCCCCTATGACGCTGGCCATTATGGCAAAGGCTTGAAGCCAATTGGCGAACGTCCGCGGAATAAAACGGGAACGCCGGCGTTCCTCCTCGTCGCGGCGAGACTCCTCCGACCGTAACCGATCCAGATTAAACCTCTCTAGGGGGAGCAGGGAAAAGATGTCTATATACTCACCCTGCCAGATCCAGTCACGCACTTCCTGTTTCAGATGAGCCCCTAAGGGACCTTCGAAACAGACATAGACCTCGCACCTGGCGGAGTCAGAGAGACCCACCGCTACCGCAGGCACGCCGACCGCCACCCCTGTGGCGGAGGCCAGGGGCGCCGGTCCGCTAGTAACGGGCCCCCGCCTCCGAGGCGACAACCGGCGAACCCACCCCCACGCGCCGCACCAGGGATTGTATGCCAGAGACCAAGTCCCCCAAACCTGGAGCTACCCCAGACGCAGGGGCCCCAACTGCCGCTGAGTGCGGGATAGATCGGGGCAAATTAGCAGCTAGGGCCCCCCTGTCCACCCCAAGCAGCATACATAGGCTATCACATAACAAGGCTAAAGAATTAGGTACACACTCACCAGGCTGCCCAGGCAGGACCCCTGCAGCCGCTGCTCCGGATTCCACCGTTGCCGACTCATCTGGCCCCTCTCCGTCTTCCGAACTGGATCGTTCGCCCTCCGACCGCGGCGACGATCTCCTCTGGCGCGGCCCAGGATGGTCGCTGGTACCTCTGGGGGAGCCAGGCCGCTGAACAGCCACACTTCGCACCGATGGCCTCCTCCCGCGTCCAGACCTCCTCCGCTTCCTGTTGGACTCTTCTGTGCGCTCTTGCAGGGACTCCTCCTCTGGACCGGCCGCACTGCGCGTGCGCCGGGTAGGGGTGCCTGCTGCTCCAACCGACTGGTAGGCACCGTGAGCTCCACTCCCTCGATGGGTTAACCCCCTGGCCGGGACATCGCCATGCGGGGCAACCGTTCTCTGCACACTCCCACGCCGACCAGGCGAGGCGGGGGACCTGGATGTTACGCGGCCCCACCTGGCAGAGCTGGGCCCATGATGGGGATTCCTCCCAGGGGACCGGCCAGCCGCAGGCGGAGCAGGCCATGCTGATCCGCCTGGAGGGTCCGATTCCGGGCTCCCAGTGTGGCGCCGAGCTCCCGGGGAAGCGGCCGGACTGTACCGCTCCGGCGACCGAGACCACAGAGCGCGTGATGGCGCCCGCTCCCCTTCGTCCTCCAGGTCCATGCCGATAGCCGCCATCTGTTCTTGTAGCCAGCCCGCGCCGCGATGTGCTGCGGCCGCCCGGAGCTGGCGGAGCAGAGCCTCTATGTCTGCCATGCGGACGCCTCAGGCCCAGTCAAAGCAACCAGCCAACAAACGGGTCTCTCCAATTCGTTCTCTTCTCCCGGACTGCCTGGCTACCCCCGCCCCGCTCCTTAAAAAACCTTACCCGCCCCCTTGGGGAATTGGCCGTCCTCCCTTCTTCCCTTCTTCCTTAACCCTGTGTATCCCGCCCAGGGCACCCTGTCATGAGGCCCTGCGCATCCATTTTTTTTTGCTCTGGGCCTGCCTTTCAGGTATGAAAGAGGATGTGCTTTATTTATTCCATATGGCAGCAAATCGCTAAACACCAGTGCTGTTACATGGAGAGAATGCAGTGTGCATAGACCTGAAAAAACTACAATATGAATTGCTTGTGGCGTATGTAGGGTGGTTCCTTATTTTTCTGTCATCTGCATTAAGCTGAGAAGATTGAGTATGTGCTGCTGGGAAGAGCTTATTAAGGGAGCCTGATGTTTAGTCTTGCATTGGCAAAGCATACATTCACTTTTAGTTGGCTCTACCCCATAGGAACTCCTCTGTCGGGTAGCATGGGATGTTTTGCATTTATCAATCCACTCCCATCACTAAAATGATAGCTGTTCTGTGAGAGATTATATCAAAGCTGCATGATCTGTCCAGTTGCGGTTTTTGCTCCCTTGCACCTGTGAAAACTCTTATAATGAAGCTCATAGGAAGGGGAGACAAGTGTCAGATCACTGTGGTTCAAAGATGCCCAGACTTTAGATATCTTCTCAACAGTATGAAAGGAAAATCAGGTTGTAAGCAAAGTGAAGAACATGATTCTTTAGATTTAGTGCAATGTATTGTATTTGAGCACTTGTTAAATTCATTTTTACTCATGCACATTCATAGGAGCCCATGCATACTGCTCAAAATGGATGAAAAAAAAAAATAAAGCTGCTAGCACGCCATTAGATATCAATGGCTGTACTGCCTTAGTAAAAAACTGCTGTGCTATTAATAACAATCAAAAAAAGTATTATAACATTTTCAACTCATGACAACCACTTTAACCTACAGGTAAGCCTATAACAAGGCTTACCTGTAGGTGCCCTGCATATCTCCCAGACCTGCGCGGTTCAGAAGATATGCAATGTACGAGATGTGCCGACGTCATTTCGGCACATGCACAGTGAAGAAACGGCCTCCGTGCCATTTCTTCACTGTGATCATGCCGTGACTGGCGGCACCCGCGCGCATGCGCGGGAGTGACGTTATGTGACTCTGACCAGTCACAGAGAGGGAGATCACAGCCTTGGAAGGAAGAAGGGGCTGAAGATGGACGCTGCCAACACAGGGGACAACGCTGGACATTGCAGGCTTCGTTTGCAGATAAGTGGCACATAATGGGCTACTATGCGATGCATAGTAGCCCATTATGCATCTACTTTGCAGGGGAATGTAGAGGAAGTAAACCCAATCTGGGTTTACTTCCTCTTTAATATACAACAACTTAAAGTAAAACCATCGCAGGCATCATATAATATAATATATTAAACAGTGCATAACAAAAATCACAAAGATATCAAAGTTCATATAACCAGAAAGTCCACACTACATATAGAGTGGTGAATGAGTGTAGTGCCCTTGCCCCCAATGACATCATTTGTGACAAAACGCGCAGTACGGAGCCGACATTCGTGATGTCACCATGCATTGCAAACCAGTGGCTTGTGCTACCTTTCCTTGTATACCACTGTTTTACCTTTTAACTTTGTGAGTAATTTGCATTGTTTTAATAAAAAAAATCCTGAATGGTTTTACGTTATTTCTTATATGTGCTCCCATGAATCCGAAGTGAAATTCATACCTGGTGCAGATAGGGATACATTTTTTTTTTCAATAGTTTTTATTGAGTTTTCTGCAGTTTACAGAATAAAAGAGAAAAAAAACAGGGTTACAGTAGAATGTAATGTAGAACATCTACATTTGGTAACACAGTAATTAGTAGTAGATAGTTGTTGTACATACAATAGGATATTGTTATGCCATACACGTCTTTGAAGTATGCTTTTGATGGCAATCTCACTCCTCAACCCGGACACCCCAAATTGGCCTCACATTGTGCCTGAGGGGTCTGGGAGTGGTACGCCAGCCCTCTTTGGATATGCCAGTCCTACAACTCCTGGCTGTTTTGTGTGGAGGGTCATAAATGGTAGTGCAGCTATTTAAAATAGTTTTTATTTGTTGAATTTAGATTGATATTTGTATCCCAGTATATGTACGACTGTTTAGTGTAGATGACATAGGTAACTTGTCAGTATCAATGCTGTTAATAACCAGAGATGAGCCTTTTGAGAAGAAGAGCGGTAGTAGACAGTTGTTTAAGAGTTTATTTCTCGGTCCGGTTTGGGGCGGTGATCCTCCGATTTTGGGCTGTATATTTTGGTGTTCTACTGAGGGAGGAGATTTGGAGATGTTTAATGTAAGATTTGAAAGGTACCCTCAACTAGTTTGCCTTACAGTGATGTACTTCTCGCATCATTGATCCAGAGTTCCCAGTGTTTGATAGATCTTGAGGTGGTTAGGTTGGCCTTGGCAAATGCTGCCTCGAGCTGGTAATGTGAGTTTAGTAAGTTGATGAGATTCGAGGAGGTTGGTGGTTGGTCTAATTTCCATTTTTTTGTGACTGCTAAACATGCGGCAATCAATATGTGGGTGGCTAGGACCTTGACATGTCCAGGTCATTTGGGGCTTGACAGACCTATTAGGAGGTCTAAGGAAGACAGTGGAGTCAGTATGTTGCACAGAGAGGATAGGAGAGTGGAGACCTCTTGCCAATAGGGTTTTATGTGGCGACACTCCTACCATATGTGATACAGGGTCCCCTTTTCACCACAGCCCCTCCAACATAGGGGTGACATTGATGGGAATATTTTAGCCAATCTTGTTGTTGTGTAGTACCATTTGTGGAATAGTTTTATCAGGGATTCCCAGTGGGTGATGCAATGGGATGCTCGGCGTGGGAGCATGAGGGCCTCATTCCAGAGCATGATTGGGGGCGAGGTGTCTTTAAATTTCAGCCAGAAGTTTGTTGAGGTGTCGGGCCGTTACTTTGGGGGGGTTGTAAGGGCATTGTATGCCATCGATATGCCCTTGACAGCAGCTTTTGGGGTCTCATAAAACTTTAGTATGCTAGGTAGTTTAGCTCCATCATCTGCTAGTTTGATGCTGGAGAGGATTGAATGGGTTCTGAGGTATAGGTAGAATGTTGACTTATGTATGCCACAAGTTTGTTGAAGTTGCGAGAATGATAGCATGCCTGACGTGGAGTATAGTTGATCAAGTGTGGTCAGTCCATCCTTGTGCCAAGCTTCAAAGGACAGGTCCAGCGATAATAGTTCTATCTCTTTGATGTGTAGGATGGAGAGGAGTTTTCTGGAGATCCCTGTGTCTCATTGTATACATGCTGACCATACTCTCAGGGCCGCTGTAATTGTATCCACATAGTAGTGTTGTGGTTTGAGGTTGAGGGTGATGGTGGAGAGTAAGAGTTTCAGGTCTGATGAGATGACTGTAGCTTCAATTTGGGTCCAGGTTTTACTTGAGTGGGGCACCCACCATTCTTTCAATTGATCAAGAATCAGTTCTTTGTAGTATGCTTTAATATCAGGGGCACCCATACCACCCCTTTTCACAGGGGTAGGAAGAATTTCTTTCTTGAATCTAGGCTTTTTGTATGCCATATGAATTCATTAATTAACTTTTGCAATAGGTAAAGCTGAGTGGGCAAGATGGGTACAGGTATTGTGTGGAACATGTACAAAATATGGGTGAGAAGTTACATTTTCGATTGGGCTATTCTCCCAGCAAAGGAGGATGGGACAAGGCTCAATTATTTGGATGTGCGCAAACGCTTCTCCTGTAGGTTATTAATGTTAGTTTTTACATGAGTCTGCTTGGGAATGTTAAGTGAATGCCAAGGTATGGAAGCGAGGTGTTGGGGGACCACTGGAAGGGGGAATTTTTGGATATGAACTGTCTAGTTGTTGGGTCGATGCCCAGGTCTAACATAATAGATTTGCTACAATTAACTTTATACAGGGATATATCACTGAATTGGTCTAGGATTTTTTGGACATTAGCAAGGGATGTTTTGCAGTCGGTAATGGTGATGATGACGTTGTCGGCGTATAGCCCTATTTTGTGCTCTATGCTGCCGACTTTAATGCCTTTTATCGATGGTGAAGATCTAGTAGTTTGTGCAAGGAGTTCCATCACCATAGCGAAGATCAAGGGGGACAATGGGCATCCTTGACTTGTGCCATTGGTGATTTCAAGTGGGTCAGATTTAATCCCCGATGTCCAAACTCTGGCTCTTGGAGAGGAGTATAGGTTCATTATTGCTGTCAAGAAGATCCCTGATAGGCCAAATTTTTGGAGTACTTTCTCCATGTATGTCCAATGTACCCTATCGAACACCTTCTCTGCATCCAAAGAGAGGAACAGAGAAGGCGTTCAGGTGTTTTCTACCCACTGTATCAGGTCGATGAGACATCTCGTGCGTCATTCGTCTGTCTATGTGGTACAAACCCCATCTGATCTGGGTGTATTATTTAGGGGATGACTGTAGAGAGGCGATGGGCTAGCAGTTTGGCATATAGCTTGGTGTCTGTGTTAAGAAGAGAGATAGGATGATAATTTGCAGGGTTGTCTGATGTTTTGCTTGATTTTGGGAGGGTGACTACTAGGGCTTCCAAGGATTCTCTGGGCATTTTCTTTGAAAATGCAAAGTGGTTAAAGGTATCGCATAGGTGTGGAGTGAGAAGTTGTGAGAATTGTATGTAGTATTCGTTTGGGAACTTGTCTGGCCCTGGGGCTTTGTGAAGGGGTAGCTGTTTGATGGCGCTTAATATTTCTGTCTCTGAGAACGGCTGTCATAAGTCTGCTAATTGTGCCTGGGAGATGGAGGGAAGATGAACAGATGAGAGGAATGCATCAATATCCTCCTTTATGGGGTGGCTGGTTGTGTTGGAATCTTTGAGGTTGTAAAGTTTAGCGTAAAAGGCTCCAAACTCATTAGCTATATCTAGAGGGTTGAGTAATTTTTTACCTTGGGGGTTAGTTAGGAATTGTGTCTTTTTGTTGGCTGCTTGTCTTTTTAGTTGTTTTGCCATGAAGGCTCTTGATTTATTTGCCGCAGCATAAAATTTGAATTTGAGGCGTTTGATATAGTAGTCAAATTTTTGATGGAGATGTTCACTAAGTTGAAATCTAATATTTTTTAGTTCTGTGATGAGTTTTGGGAATAGGAGTTTTTTGTTTAGTGTTTCCAGGTCACTGATTTTGCTTAATAGCCTCTCTGTCGTGGCTGCATGCATTTTCATTTGTTGAGCCCCTAATTTGAGCAGGACCTCTCAGGACTGCTTTATGTGCTTTCCAAACAATGGATGGATCAATAACTAATTGGGAATTCTGTTCGAAGTACAACTCAATCTCGGATCGAATTCTGTCTGCACTTATCGAGGACGTAAGGAGGGATGAGTTCAACCTCTATACCATGTGGCTTGGGGATTGGTTATTGTTAAACAGTGTTATTGAAATTGGTGCGTGATCTGACCAGGTGATCTCTAGTCAGTAACCGATGCACATATAGGAGTGAAGATATTTGTCTGTGGGAAACAGATCGATCCGAAAGTATGAGTTGTGTGGGTGGGAATAAAATGTGTAGTCTCGCTCCACATCGTGCAGACACCTCCAAGGGTCATATAGATCTTCTTTTTTAAGGAGGGAGGCCAATCCAGAGGGCCATCGTTTAGATGGATTGGATGTGTCAAGGGAGGAGTCAATAATTTAATTGAAATCCACACAAATTATCAGTGGGTTGGTTCTGAAAGGGGTTCGTTTTGAGATCAATTTTGCGTAGAATTTTCCTTGGGCTGAATTGGGTGCATATAGGTTAAATAGAGTGAGGCGTTGGTTTTCAATAGTTGCAGAGAGAATTAGGTATCTGCCCTCATCATCTGCCTCACAGTGCTGTAATGTAAAGGAGACAGCAGCGCTGATCACTATAATAACGCCTCTGTTTTTCTTTGGGACATTGGCTAGAAAGCAGTGTGGGAATTTCTTTTGGGGGCTTATTTTTTTAAAAATGTGTCTCTTGTATACAGAGCACATCAGCTCATTGAGTTATGGCTTCTTTCCATAGCAGATTCCTTTTGAAGGGTGAATTAAGGCCTTTGACATTTAGAGATGTGATTTTTATGGGCATGTTTGGCTAGTGTCTGCAGATGACGGGAGCGAGACCAGACCTTTATCTATGAGAAGTACCTAGCCTCAGAGGGTCTCAAACCAATAATGCAATATGTAGCTAGGATAATGATATTTCGGAGGTCTGGTCGTAGGTAGGTAACGGTGTTTACCCTTTCCTATTAGACCTGGCTCAGAGTGGTAACCATTAATTCAAGTAACAGCAGTTCAGTATATGATGAACAGCTTCTTGTATCCGTCTTTCGGGGTCAGGATGGAGATGATGTGTTGTTGGTACGTGACCAGTAATTTGGTTGAGAAGACCCATTTATAGGTAATCTTTCTCTCTTGGAGTATGGAGGTGACTTGCGCGAATGCTGTGCGCATTTCCATAGTGGCTTTGGATTGGTCGTTGAACAGCATTATGTTAGAGTACAGAGCTGGGAGAGGTCTGGTGTTTTTGCGGCATACAGAATTTGTTCTTTTACTTGGAAATAGTGCATCCTTGCTAGTATATCTCTTGGTGTGTCAGGTGGCAGGTGTGTCGGTTTCACAATCCTATGTGCGTTGTCAATCATTAGGTTGCGGGCCTGCAGTCAGGGAAATAGGGTGGAGAAGGGCTTCTGAAGGTATGCGTTAATCACATTAGGCTTGAAAGATTCAGGTACCCCCCTAACTTTTATATTTTGGCGCCTCGAGCGGTCTTCTAAGTCTGCCAGTGTCATATTTATTCTGTGGATTTCTGATGTGTGATGGTCATGAGCATCAAGTAGTTCATTGTGCACTTTAACATGGGTCTGCATGTGCTCTTCTAGCTTAGCCGTTCTGTCCTCCAGGCAAGCCACCCTGTCATGGATCTGTGACACTGAGATGTGTAGCTCTCTGTGTAGATTTCTCTGTAATGTTAGAAGCATGGCTTTTCGTGAGGCTTCTGACACAGGATTATCTGTGGCTGGTATGTCTGCTAGGGCTGTGGTACGTTCTTTGTTAGAGAGATCTGTGTCTGGATTAGCCCATAGCTGCTTCTTAAGTTGCGGCCCTTTACTGACTGAGGGGTGTGCAGCAGTTGAGGCCTCTGGAGTGGGTAATGTGTCCATTCCTTCCCCTCTGCTGTCCTGGGGGCTGTTCGCAGTGCCGTTCCTGTGAGGTAGAGCTGAGGAATGCATCCTGGCCTCCTGGAGGCTGGGGGATGTGCTCCGATCGCTCCCCTTGCCATCGCCATCTTGGAGTGTGTTCATGGCTGCTGGGCTGCAATAGTCGGTCAGGCGGCGGGGAACTGGCGGCGTGTACCGCTTGTTAGACATGCCCGTCCCGGTCCCTTCGTTCCAGACGTGTTGTGCGGTATTTGTGCAGGTCTGTGCGGGTCTCAGTGTAGCTTGGGGTTGCTTTGATCCAGATGTGGGAGCGGAGTGCTGAGACTAGGCAGCCATCTCGCTCCGCAGCCGGCCACACCCCCGTAGGGATACATTTTAAAGGCACAACTGGGGTCAATGAAATTGCAACCAAGCATTACTTCACTTCTCCGATTAAATTGTCAAGTTTTTCCTGTAAGCCTTCTTGTGTGGCACACAGCGGAGGAATACATCTACTCTTTAATTTTTTATTGCACAAATGGGATAGTAAAATATATAGTGTGGATTTTATGGCTATATGGATATGTGTGATTTTATGTGCTGTTTGATATATTATATTATATGATGCCTGCAATATTTTGATTTTAGGTTGTTGTTATATATTAATGAACTAAGAGAGTGTTATGTTACTTCCATGTGTACTGCTGCCAGAAGATTTAACTTTGCTCTATCCCAACTGTCAGGACAGTTTTGACTGCACTGAACACATTATATTCATGGCAGGGCTTCATTATACACTAACTGTAATGGTAAGAGAGAGCACAAAAGAGGTTCAAGTGGTGACTGAATAAATATATAGTTAAAGTATAAAAATCCCTTTAAGCATACTTGGTCCCATTAAATGTTTAATAAAGGATTTTAGTTTAGTTACCACATACATGCAGATCAAACTGAGTGCAACTCCCTCAGTTCAAACTAGGCAACAGTACTGTCTGCATTTTAGGCTTGGGCTTACCGCCATCATAAACTAACAACTAATAAAATAATAATCTCTGTTCTCAGATCCAGATTGTTTCCCCTTATTCTGGAGCTCATGTAATCACACTTAGTAAAACAGACTTCAAGTAAGTGCTGCATGAGTCTTTAGCTATTACATTGATTAGGTTTAAATGAAAATGATAACTGTATTGGGAGGTATAGGTATAGAGCTTTAAATTCTGCCATAGTTCTAGCTAAATTCTAAAAGCATTTTGCATGTCCGATATATATATGCACACTAAAACACATTCAATTTCAAATGTTTATGAATTGCCACCACATTCAGTTGCTGGCCTTTTATTGAACACTAGAGTTGAGCGAACCCGAACTGTAAAGTTCGGGTCTGTACCGAACTTTTGGGTGTCCGGGACCCGAACCCGGACTTTTCAAAAAAGTCCGGGTTCGGGTCCGGGGTTCTGGTATTTTATTCCACGTGTTGAAAAGCTGCCAAGGGCAGCCAATCAACAAGTGTTTCACTGGTTTTCCCTAGAAGCCATCACAGCCATGTCTACTAATGGCATGGCTGTGATTGGCCAGTGCACCATGTGACTCAGCCTCTATATGTGGCTGGAGTCACCGTGCTGCATGTCATATGCTTTCAGGATAGTTTAGGGAGAGGATGCTGCTGGCTCTGTGAGGGACAGATTGCAGAACTTCTCATCCTGCATTACTGAACGATTTGATTGTGGACTAGGGAGAGATACTAGTACTCATCCTGCTGCACAGAACGATCTGACTGGACTAGGTAGAGTCTGTTGCTTTAAGGGAAAGATTATTCTTTTAAAATCATCATCAAGTTGTACAGGGAAAGCTTCCAGCTCTTGCTTTAAGGGAAAGTTTATTGTTCTAAAATCATTATCAAGTTGTACAGGGAAAGGTTCCAGCTGTTGCTTTAAGGGAAAGATTAGTGTTCTAAAATCATCATCAAGTTGTACAGGGAAAGGTTCCAGCTCTTGCTTTAAGGGAAAGATTAGTGTTCTAAAATCATCATCAAGTTGTACAGGGAAAGGTTCCAGCTGTTGCTTTAAGGGAAAGATTATTGCTCTAAAATCATCTTCAAAGTGTGTGGGAAAAGCCTATTGCAGGGGCATAGAGCCATATTACTGTTCTAAAATCATCTTCAAAGTGTGTGGGAAAAGCCTATTTCAGCCGCATAGAGCCATATTAGTGTTCTAAAATTATCTTCAAAGTGTGTGGGAAAAGCCTGTTTCAGCCGCATAGAGCCATATTAGTGTTCTAAAATCATCTTCAAAGTGTGTGGGAAAAGCCTATTGCAGGGGCAAAGAGCCATATTACTGTTCTAAAATCATCTTCACAGTGTGTGGGAAAAGCCTATTGCAGGCGCATAGAGCCATATTATTGTTCTAAAATTTAGAACAATAATATGGCTCTCTATGCAATAGGCTTTTCCCATACAAAATGTCAAAAGAGAATCTATTTCTTGAAAAAAATTTTTGGTTACATACATCGGGCTATTGGCCAATATATACAGAAATTTAGGTAGAAATACCATCTTAAATAAGTTCACACAGCCCCATGAGCGGGAGTTTGACCCAGCTATTAAGTTTGCTCTTGAAGGAGGCTATGCAGGGTAGAAGGTTATTGTGGATAAAGTTGGAAATGGGTAACTGTATCGTGATGCCCAGGTATTTAAAGTCAGAAACCGTTCTGAGTGGACAGTCCGGAGGGATAATACCTGGTAATTTAGGGTCCACTAGGAATATGTTGGACTTGGTCCAATTCACCTTAAATCCAGAAAAGTGCCCGAAGTCGGTAATGAGACGGAGCATTATTGGAATAGTGACACATTGGAAAGGTAGAGCAAGAGATCATCAGCATATAACGATATTCTCTCCTCCAGCGATCCCACCTTCATGCCCTGAAAATCAGGCATCTCTCGGATCAGGCAAGCAAGGGGCTCTATTGCAAGAGCAAACAGTAGAGGGGAAAGGGGACATCCCTGCCTGGTTCCCCCAGTGTATGTGAAAAGGGCCAGTGACTCTACCATTCAGTCTGAGGCGGGCGCGAGGTCAGTCATACAAAATATGGAGCCATATAAGCAAACTACTCCCAAATTTAAACCGTTCAAGGACATAGAACAGATAAGGCCACTCAAAAGAGTCAAATGCTTTGTGGGCATCAATTAGGGGTCTGCAGATTTGTAAATAATCAACGCACGTGGACCTCCCGGGAATAAAGCCCGTTTGATCCGAGCCCACCAATGTCATAATTACCGAGTTTATACGTTTGGCCAGTATTTTTGAGATGATTTTAAGATCCGTGTTTATCAGGAAAATAGGTCTATAGGATTCGCAATAAAGGGGGTCCTTATTAGGTTTGGGAATTAAGACAATCAAGACTTCCTGCATAGAAGTAGGAAGACTTTGTTGCTTGAAAATAGCTGAGTACAGTTTATGCAACCTAGGGACCATGGAGTCCCGATGGGTCAGGTACCACTCAATCGGGAACCCGTCCAGTCCTGGGGTTTTGTGCTTAGGGAAGACCTTAAGGGCGTTATCTATTTCTTCAATTGATATAGGTGCCTCTAATGAAAGTGTCTGCTCCTCGGAAAGCCTCAGGAGGGTAATGGTGTCAACAAACTCATACAGCTCAGGCAGGGTATAATGGGCCTGGGATTTATATAAGCCCATATAGAATTGCAGAAACGTTTGCACTATTTTGTCACGTGAAGAGTGAAGACAGTTAGAATCATCATAGATATTAGATCTCGTAATGGGTTCGTGAATGGGTTTAGCCAAGAAGGCAAAGAGCTTACCATTTCTATCCCCAGCATCAAAGATTCTCTGCTGCTGGTATAAAATACTTTTTTTTATTTTTGTCCGTGAGGGCCATTTCATATGCTCTGCGAGCCTCCTCCCGCAGCTGGTATCGAGCGGGAGAAGGGTCTCGAACAAATTGATCCTCTGCCTCCCGTAGGTTCCCAGCCAAGATTGATTCCTGTTCCCTGTTAGCTTTTTTGAGTTCTGAGACTCCTGCCATATAAACCCCTCTCGTTACTGCTTTAAATGTGTCCCATGCATTACGTTCATCCATACTTTGTTCATTATTTAACCGATATTTTAGGATATTTTCCATATATTTATATAGGACCAAAGGCTCCGCTAACCAATAAGGGCTCATTCTCCACACCCGATCCTCCCCAGGATGAGTCCCCCCCAACCGCAAGCTCCAGCAGAGAGTGGTCTGAGATCGCCCTAGGCAAGTAAGCCACCCCCTCCACCCTAGACAGCAAATCTCCAGAGAGAAAAAACATGTCAAGTCTGGAGAGCGATCAATAAGATTCTGAAGAGCATGAGAACTCCTTCCTACTAGGGAATTTCCATCGCCACACATCCGTTAAGCTGTATGCCGATGCCCACTCCCGAAGGGCCAGGGATTGCGGTCTGCTACACCTCATTCTGTCCATCTCTGGGTCCATGACCGCATTAAAGTCCCCTCCAATAATAAGATGACCTTGTACCATGGGGAGCACCTTTACCATGCAATCATTCAATCTCTGTAGATCAAATGGCGGAGGGATATATACATTTACTACAGTGTGCAATGTTTCTAAGTATGAGAAGACTAGAGCCACATAACAACCCTGAGGGTCAGTTTGAACCTCCACTATCTTAATCGGTAGAGACTTAAGTATCAATATAGACACTCCTCTGGAATAGTTTGTATACGTAGCATGAAAGGCATGAGCCACCAAGTGAGTCTCTTGCAGTAGTATAATTTGGGCTTTGGTCCGTTTGAGGTAGGTAAAAACCAAAGATCTTTTAACCCTAGAATTTAATCCCCTATCGTTCCACATCAGGCACTGAAGACTCAATGGGGGGCACAGGGTAATCACTGAAAAAGAGGCAACAACAGAATACCACCCCTTCCTATGAAATTTCGGGTAGCAAAACATAATTACGATTCCACCAGCATGTCTGGACATTCACACAATACTATAACCATTAATGCAAGTGACAAAAAGACATTGAGCTTCTATAAAACACTTCCCGTCCCTACCCTCCCTCCCACCCTGCTCATTGTCCCCAACTGCAATGAGCTAAGTCCCAAAAACCAAAACAAAAGTTACGGTAGAGACCATAACTGAAAATAAAAAAACTTTGTTTTTTATTCCGTTGTGAGCAACAGTGACACTTGAACAGATTATCACAGATCTGAGTCAATAAGATGTCATTAGGATTGTAGTCTCTCACCCAAAGACGTTTCTTCTGCCCCCAGGAATGCACTGCACAGTCAGGATTAGAAGTCTGCCGTATCAGCTCAACATAGTAGAAGGAAAACAGAACATTAAAGCAACAGTTATTTTTAAACATGACAACTCTAACCAGTATCCATGTTTTTTGATGCAGTTATGCCCTCACTCTCAGAGAAGAGGGGTGGAAATCATGTTACACCCTATGTCCAGATAAACCCAATATAATAAAGTACAAAAGAAAAGGGTCACAACTGGTGCCTCAAAGAGAGCCAGGATCCTCATGCTAGGCTATCAAGCCAATCAGAGGCCTCCGTAGGGGTTAAGAAGAATTGGACCTTGCCATCACTGATCACCCTCAGCTGAGCTGGATACAACATGCTATAACTGAGCTGTTTGTCACGGAGACAGCGTTTCAGGGCTGTAAATGGCGCTCTTTGTTTTTTGGTAGTGGCGGAGTAATCTGGAAATATGGAGATCCTTACACCATTGAATTTAATCTCTGGGAGATGCGTGCGGTGTGCAAAATAGTTTCTTTATCTCTGAAATGAAGTATCTTGGCCAGCAAAGGTCGTGTGGGTCCCCCTGGTGATGGAGGTCTCATTGGGACTCTATGAGCCTGCTCGATGGTAAATATGGATGACAAGGTGTCTGACCCCACTTATGATTTCAACCAGTTTTCAAGAAAAAGTTCAGGTACTTTACCCTCCGCTCCCTCAGGGAAACCGATGAAACGCAAATTACTTCTGCGCATGCGATCCTCCAGGTCCCAAAGCTTTGCGGAGTGCTCCTTTAAATCTTGCTGGTGAGACCTGAGGTCTGCCGCCATAGGGTGCATGGTATCCTCAATATCACTGATGCATTCCTCCCCTGCAGTGATTCTTGAACAAATCTTTTATACTTTATGTTTAACAATAGAAAGATCCACTTTCACTGTTCAATATGTGCCATCAAAGAAGATAGACAGGCTTGGATAGCGTCCATAACTTGTCTCATGGTGGGCTCCATTCTATCCCCCTCCTCCATATGTCCATTATTCCCACTGGAAGACATCTGGGAAAGATCCCCATGCTCCGGATTCCGCTCCCAGGGACCCATGTTCTCCCAGGGCTCATGCTCCCCTTCATCTATGGGCCCCGAACGGGCATTTTGCTGGGGATCTGAAAATGCTCCCTAATAGTTGTGGGAGGTTTGCTTTTCTGTGTGGATGGTTTGCTTTTGGGGGGTCGGGATTCGTGACTCACCCAGTGCCGCCACCGCGTGTCTCTCCCTGGGCTGCTTTCCACATGCTGAGGAAGAGTCGGCGTCATCTTTGGTCCGGCGTGCGGCCTGCGAGGACAGACCTTCCCTGGCTGATTGGGACCGATTTTTAACCATCCTGGGGTGGTCGGTGTGCTCTCTGGGGTCTGCCCGTACACAGGTGGTGAGAGATTCTGCCGGATGATAGGAGGATCAGTGTCAGGATCCGAAGGTGTCGGAGGAGCTCCGCCGCTTAGCTGCCTATCAGGATATCTTTAGTATGTATGTATATATATATATATATATATATATATGTGTGTGTATAGGAGCGTAACCTTGATATTTATACTAAAAAGGATATTATATCTAGTAAATGCAAAAGTAAATGTCAAAAGTAAATCAATAAAAATGTCAATAAAAAATAATGTGCTGTGTCTCTATAGACAGTCCACAAAAGTCCACATGACAATGCAATGAACCTGTGATAGGTGATACACAATTTTAGAAGGTGCTTCAGCAGGTGACCCTCCCCCAAGTTATGACTCCCTGCTTACCAGAACAGATGGATGTCAGATTATAGAGATCAGAAACACCTTTGATATATATCGATATATCAGCCATGAATGATGTATCCACTCCGCCTCTGATTTCTGAATATGGTTCACTAATAAATTTAGGAATTCAGCATATCATCTTCCATATAAAAGGCTGAATCCACCATATGGCTATGGATAGCAATGTCCGTCCCCGTGAAGAGTATAGAAAATTGTTGTATTGCTGCCCAAGGGCTCTCACTGTTCCTAGTTGTGGGTACCTGCAGCTTACTAGACTAGATGTAGTGTCTAGCCAGAAAGGTGCTTATACTTCCGGTTTTTAACAATTAGATGAAGGAGATTTTTTTTCATAATAACAAAGCCCATGATGGAGTTACATTAGAATGTTAAAATGACATAATTGGTACTGTTTGCTGAGACACTTTTGCCACTCCATTACCATTTCTCCTGTGGCTTTCTTTACTTTTTTTACTTCTTAATTTTTCACTTACTTGCACACACCTCTGAAAAATACAGGTTGCCTTATAAAATTATTGCAAATTATGTAAACCCATCTCCTTCATTAAGGTGACCTTGTAAAATAACAGCAACATACCATATTTAAATTAATTTAAATTAATCAAAAAAAATATATTGACAAGAGCTTGGAAAGAGAGCTAACACTTGCTTCACAGATGCATATGGCTAAATCGCAGAGAGCCCCAGGCATCACTTCTGTCTACAATAGTTGGGTCAAACAATGTAGAAGACTTGGTATTATCACTCATTGATACTGTTATGAGTAGTGTTGAGCGAACCCGGACTGTAACGTTCGGGTCCGTACCGAACTTTTGGGTGTCCGTGGCACGGACCCGGACCCGGACATTTCAAAAATCGTTCGGGTTCGGTCCGGGGTTCTGCTATTTTACTCCACGTGTTTGGAAGCTGAAGGGCAGCCAATCAACAAGTGTGTTCTGGTTTACCCTTAGAAGCCATCACAGCCATGCCTACTAATGGCATGGCTGTGATTGGCCGGTGCATCATGTGACCCAGCCTCTTTATAAGCTGGAGTCACAGTGCTGCAGTCACATGCTCCTTGGGTTAGTGTAGGGAAAGGTAGCTGACTGCGTGAGGGACAGATTTGAGACATTTTAAGACCTGATTCTGCATCCTGAGATAGATTACTTTACTACTGCTGTCTGTGCTGTTGCTCTGAGGACAGATAGCAGAAATTAGAGATTTCACATACCGCTGCTTTGAGTTGCAGATCAAGCTCTGCATAGAACAACGATCGCTACGATCGTGCTCTACGATCAGATTGTTGGGGGAATTTGAGATTTCAAATACCGCTGCTTAGAGTTGGAGATTTGCAGATTAAACTCTGTCCAACGAAACGATTGTACGTTCGTACACAAAGATCAGATTGTTGGGGGAATTTGAGATTTCAAATACCGCTGCTTAGAGTTGGAGATTGCAGATTAAACTCTGTCTAACGAAACGATCGTACGTTCGTACACAACGATCAGATTGTGGGATCGTA
>BLSH010137414.1:209446-221174 GCA_018402905.1 Glandirana rugosa
CTACTACTAGACGATCACCCTTTCTTTTCCACACGGTCTGGAGAGTAATGATTCGTATCCTTTTCCGTTGTACTATCTCTCCTATACCGTCTACCCCTCCACGTAATAGCGTTGGGGTCTCTACAACTTAAACTTATGCAAGCCCTCAAATGTGTTTGACTTGAGGTACTTGACCGATTTGTTATGTTTGTTTCCAGACCTCTTGGGAATAACGCAACCGAGGACGCAAACACCCTACATCCCCGGCTGTCACAACAAAACAGGCCATTCTTGTATTGTTTAGCCAGTTCATGGAGTTCAGTTTGTGTAAACTCCCGAACTTCTTCAAATTCAACATCTCTGGGGTTGCGATAATGCACCTCCCCATCTGCCATATCCTCTCTATCGTGTTGCCTTTTCCTATGCTTAGTAATGAGAGGTCTGGCACACCTTTTCTTTCCCACTAGCAGATCATCATCTGACATATCAAACTCTATCTCCTCATCCTCACTATCATTTCAGGGGAACACATCCTCACAATCCCAGTTTTGGGATGCGACAATGGCACGTACCCTGGCTTTACTAACAGGTTTACGGCCTTTCCTTTTCCTTAAGGCATTAATTGATTTGGTCATGAGGGTTGCACACCTTTCTTGCAAATCATCAGCCCGACTAGCAGTTGTACGAACACACTCTGAAGCAACTGCTAGCTGGTCTTTTAATGACTTCATTTCTGTCTCTGCCTTCTCCCTTCTCTGTGATTCAGTATAGAGAGCACGAAGGAAGTACCAACCCACTGTGGACACTGTCCTCTTCTCTTTTTTACTTAAATCCAACCCCTTAAGGCTAAAATCTACAAAATGATCCGAGACTTTAACACCCCAAACCATATTCAAGGGAGAAGCATACAAATTCTTTAGCAAGAGGCTCCCACTCATGGTCTCTGGCCCAGATAGGTAAGCTGCACACTTCCTTCTGGTCACCAGAAACATCTGCAGCCTTGCTTTTCCTAAACATTTTATGCAGCATTTTTTCCTAGCACAAGCTACACAACACACCACAGAAAACACAGGTCTGCTTCAGTTGAACTTATAGCACAGATCACGGCACGAGCCCCCAATTGTTTCGCTTGCGTCTAGATGGCAAGGTTACTTTGCGGTATAAGCAAGGAAGTTCAGACCGGTTTTGTGTATTAATGAGCTTTTACTGAACAAAAATGCTGTACATACAAAACTATTACAATATTAGGAATACAAATCAAGACTGACAGATCTCTATAGCAAATTAACAACCTAGCCAACAAACATACTATAGTCTGTAACAATATTAATACACTTAAATGTTACTTAGCTTCAGTTACTGTGTTCGTGATCTCCGTTGACAACGATTCTTCTGGAGACCAGGCACTTTCCTTAGTTTCACAGATGAGTGCTTTGACGTTAATCCATTGTGAGAGTCAGCTCTTCTGCTCTCTGGCAACATTTATATGGCTCAGTTCATTTACAATGGTTACCTTGACGATGTAGTAACCGAAAAAATATCTGAATGCCTGTGTATTCCCAAATTCTACCTCAAGATGGCACTCTGCCATAACAAATATACAATTGTTTAGAGTATCTATAGAGACAACTGTCAAACTGTAAAACAAGAATGGTAACAAACTCATTAACCTTAACAGTCAACTGACAAATGTCCATTGTTTCAGGACAGCCTGTGTTACCAAGGCATTCGTTTGAGAAGCATCCTCAAACAAACCTGATCTGTTAAAATGAGTCTGATAGATAAATCATTTGTTCATATAAAATATATTTTATATCAAATTTTGCAATAAACAATTTTGGAGGTAATGCACTAGGCGTTTGAGCCCTCTTGTACAAGTTTTCACAGTTTACTGAAGATCGCCCAGTTTGAGGAGGGCTGCATCACTGAAATCATTACATGCCACAGTCCCTGGGTAAAGATCCTTGGTCTGAGAGCTGGATGGTCTTTTTATTTTTTAAGTAGTGGTGTAAACCCCCATACAGCTGTTTATAGGCATTTATTATAATAGGCAGCTGTATGCAATAAAATGCATATCATTTTAATAAAAACGCACTGAAGTTGAATTACTAAAATGGGAGAATGCAAAATCTGGTGCAGCTCTGCATAGAAACAAATTAGCTTCCAGTTTTTTTTTTTGTCAAAGCTTAATTGAATAAGCTAAAGTTAGAAGCTGATTGGCTTTCATGCACAACTGCACCAGATTTTGAACTCTCTAGTTTTAGTAAATATCCCCCACTGTGTCTCTGAACAGGAGAATTATAGAGATTGACTGGCAGTTCATGTATTTGATGTGGTTCAGGAAAGTATGCCTAGTGGCTCCATATCCTATTTTTATTCCAGTATTTATGTTTTACAGAGAATGTAAGTGCAATGTTTGACTGTTTTTATTAATAAACCTAGTAGAGAGCACAATATTCTTTATTTTGCCTCTGTTTGATCTTCAACTGCCGTGATACTGCACATGTGTGCACATCAGTTATAACACCGGCCATGTGATGGTTTGATAGTTTGGGTGAGAGCACAACCAATGTGACAGTTACATTCCTGGCACGTGCTGGGAATGAAACTGTTTTTTTGAAACTGTTAAATCAATGGGTTTAGTTCCTTTTTAATGAGAGTGTTTGAGTTTGGTCATTCCACCTGCTTATTCAAGCCTGGGACTGACACTGTGAATCAATTCTGGGGAGGGATCCATCTGCAGGGGTGCTTGATGAGGAGCCTTATTACCTGGCTATTTATATAAAGACACACACAATCTGTCCTTTGTGATGGGGGACACATAATTAAGGCGAAAGAACACCTAACAGGGGAGGTGAAGGGTCTGCATGGAGAGCACTTCTTGAATATAACCTGCACAAGGGAATTGGACTTCAGACTTGTCACACATATGAATGTTCAGCGGTATGGTTTAATGCAATATTTAGAATTGTTCTATAGGTGGTCACTTGATTGATGTTCTCTGACTTTGTCACATTTATGAATATTTAGCATCAACACACTTATACTTGTTTGTTTCTTATTTATGTGAAAATTTCCATTTGCACATTACTACAATTAGATTGCATACTAGTAAATAGATTTGTGTTTGAGATAAATGGATAATATCCATAGTTTTTTCTACTTTATTGAATTTGCAAATACTTCTCTGTTAGTTCTATTGAATTGCAATTATTAGATAGATCTTCTACTGCACAAAAGTGACAGAAATGGTAATTGATAATTAAAGCAAAAAATGTTGATGTTACCATTGCTGAATTCTTATCCTCATAATATAATACCCTCTTTGTCTTGCTGTTACAACAGTTTAAAGACATTCTGAGGTAAAGACCTAGAATAAATATGCAAACTTTCAGGAAGTGGCAGAGGTTGCCTTGTCAGAGTGACTTGTAACAGGAGAAGTTGTATGGTGCTAAAGGTATGTCCCTATAGGTGTCAGCATATTATACTTTTTAGGCACAAATTTGCTTGAGGGCCTTTGCATTGCAGGATCATGCATGTTACCACAGCACATGGGAATGCACAGTACATGAGATGCTGCGTTGTGGGGCCATTAATATCAAATGGCTCTCCAATGCTCTAACCAGCACACATTTGTTTCAGCATGCTTCATTTCATGGTAAGGCACCATAATGTGTTGCAGTACTATGCAATAAAAATGTTGTGGCAAACCTGTTTTTGGGACATTCTGGTGCATTGTCAGCTCATTGATTTCAAATGGCTGCCTTACAGCAATGAATGGTAATGCATAGCATAACATGTGCTACTGCACAGCACAAAAGTAAACAGGCCGGGGGGGCGGAGCTTGGCCGTGAATGGAGATGGCTGCTTGAGTCCCACTCTCCGCTGCACAGGGAGATCAACAGCTACAATCAGAGCACTTAGCCCAATAAATTCATAGCACCGATCCGTCAGGGCACCCCAAGCATCGAAGGGAATGATGTCCCGTAAAAAAAGCGGACTCCCGGAGCCGAGAAAGCTCACGGAGTTCTTCGCGGGCCCTGTGCCTCCTCACAGCCAAAATAGCGCCGGCTCAGAGCAGAGCGTGGCAGGGAACGTCTCTCCACAGAAGGACACAGATGAGATGGACTGCACAGCTCTGAAGAGAGATGCAGCTACCAGAGATACCTTCAAGAGAGCAGCCCCCTCTCCATTCGCCTCACCATCGCACCAGGCACCGATAAGCAAAAAAACCTTGCCTTTCACCACAACTACACATCAGAGGGAGAGAGCTCAGGGGACGAACAGGACACATCTCTAGCTAATCTTCCTACCACAGACAACCCAGTGTCAGAGAATACATTAAAATGCATGCTGCTCACACTTCAAAAGGATCTTCAAAAGGATCTGCATAGGTCAATGTCCCGCATGCAGGATCAGATTGAAGACTTAGGAGCTCGCACAGATACTGTAGAGCAACAACTTAATAACTATGCTACTGCCTATAACGAACTAGTAGACGCACACAGAGCCCATGCTGAGGAAATAGAGCGCATACATACCAAAATGGCCGACTTAGAAGACCCCTCAAGAAGGTGCAATTTGAAAATCAGGGGTATCCCAGAATCAATCCCCACTAATGACCTGACACCCTACCTTCAGAAACTGTTCGCCTCCCTCGTTCCTGCGCTATCGCAATTAGAACTCGCGATAGACAGAGCTCACCGAATTCACAAACCAGCTCACATCCCTGCTGATAAACCCAGAGACGTAGTAACTCATCTACACTTTTACCAATCCAAAGAGAGAGTCTTGATGGCAGTTAAAAACATACCTGCTTTACCTGAGCCTTACTCGGGCCTCATGCTGTTCTCTGACATCTCTGCAGCAACAGCCCAACGCACAAGGGACTTCTCCCCTATAACATCAACCCTCAGGCAGATTGATATCCCCTACAAATAGGGATACCCGTTTAAACTACTAGTCATCTATCAAAGCAAGTCTGCCACGATTTACCACCTGAAACATGGTCTCAAGCAGCTGCAAAACTGGGATACCCGTTTAAACCACTAGTCATCTATCAAAGCAAGTCTGCCACGATTTACCACCTGAAACATGGTCTCAAGCAGCTGCAAAAATGGGGTTTGTCTCCCCCACCACACAATCCTGCTGCAATTAAAACAATGCCTTTGCATGTTCCTAAACCATGGCAAACTAAGAAGAACACCTGAGAAGTTCTATTAACACCACAACTAATGCCTTCTAACAGAGCTTCAGTAAATTC
This sequence comes from Glandirana rugosa, assembly GCA_018402905.1. Lineage (NCBI taxonomy): Eukaryota > Metazoa > Chordata > Amphibia > Anura > Ranidae > Glandirana > Glandirana rugosa. Next base: position 214,689 of record BLSH010137414.1, read on the forward strand.
TCCTTGTGCCAGGCCTCCTTCCAAAGCTGTATTTGAAGCATTACTTTTTTTCAGAACTTTTTCTCCTCTTCCACTTAATGTGTGTTAAACACACAGGGCAGACCCTCCCTCCTAACTCTTCCTCCCCCTTTCCCTCTTGGTTCATTTAACCCCATTTACACCAATGTGCTGGCTCAGAAAGACTCCATTCCTCATCTTTGTTAATTATTTTACCATATCTGTATCCGTACAGAATATAGAACAGCTATGTATACTAGCTATACTAGGGAGATATCTCCATCCGTTCAAGAAGCGACTCCACCTCACTCCAGAGATGACTGCTAAAATTATCTCAATTAATGCTAGGGGATTGAACTCCCCTTATAAAAGAGCCATGATGTGGAAGGAAGCCCTCGCTTCCAAATCCGACATCGTGTGTGTCCAAGAGACACACTTTCCCTCACACAAGCCCCCCAACTGCCGCCACCCCAAATTCCCACATATATTCTTTGCACACGCTCCCAACAATATCAAAGGTGGGAGCGTGTGCCACGCTTTAGAACATCTGAACTATTATGAACTGTTACAAACTTCCAGATAATTGTTACTCTAAATGTCATGACTCAAGTTCCATAGAGTCCTTAGAGCTATCTGAGGTCCTTAAACATTTACATATTCAGACCCCTCAATGAACTACGGGGTATATATTCACACAGACCAGAGTGGGTTCCCCTCTAAGGCGCAGCAGGTTCCTAATGGGGCGTCAGGGGACACCACTCATTAACATACACAGGTAAACCCCGTTGACACTTACAGTTATGTTAAGGACTCAAACCAAAGCTCACTTAATTACTTCTTGAGCAATATAGGACCTTGGATAAGCTCCTCTAGAATTTACAGTTTATAGTTTATTGTTTATGGAATTTAAACAGGCCCTAATATGTTGAAACAAAGACATTCAGGCAACTCGCTTTTATAGGGTTAGGTCAACAATAGTAAACCACATTTTCCTTTCAGTACAGGTTCCCTTAAAAGGTTCAGTCCATACAAAATGTATATTTTAGGTCTTTAGTAGATACTGGTGACAGTTTCTGGGGAATGTTTTTTTCTGAGTTTGTAGCGCTGCACACCCATTATTCGTTATGAGGTGGTGCCACAGTCCCTTGACTTGTTGCTTATTTTTTGGAGAATACAACACAAGGGGCTGCAAAATACAAAAGAGTGAGGGAACACTTAAAATGTCAAGGTTGACTGGAACTATTGAGAAATAATGACAGGCGTGTTCAAGATATTTAAGAAGCCAGGGGCTGAATCAGCTCACCAGATTCCACTTATAACTAAAATATCACTTTAGGTGAACTGACTTAAAGCATTGAAAAACATTTTATCAGTTTTGATGTTCTAAAAAATAATACACAATAAGTTCAGTTTATAAGCCATATTCCCATAAAGATCGTTTTACCCAACCAGACTGTTATGAATTCCTGGATGACTATGTACAGAACTATTTATTTAATCACAAAAATCTACAATTAGATTCAGTCCCTCTTCTTAAAAGAAAGTACAATTGCGTTTAACTACTGAAGAACAGGTAGTTCTAATTTCAGTGTCTATTTGTTCATGCTTTTAGCAATGAAATGTTTGACTGGTGCCTGTATTACTTAGTCTCAACACCCTCCTCAAGTATCCTTACTGCGCCTAGTTTTAAGGCCATCCAAAACTCTGGAAACACTTATAAATATGTCAAGTACCACCCAATAGCCAGAGGATTTATTTTTTCAATACTTGTAGAAATATGTGAAACAAGTGGCATTATAGCCAAACAAAGGGTGTTAGATTTTTATTGCTACGTGTGTCTGAGTTGTAGAGATTTACCTTCATTTCCTATCCTGATTAGTGATGGATGCCTAGGTTTAATATGCAGGGGGTTCATTCAAACCTGTTTGAAATTCACAAAATCCAAACTTTCATACAGACACAAAGTCTAAGGGATGGGGGTAATCTAAATACTAAAATCTGTCCATTTTCAAAACTAATAGGAGAGCTATTATCAAGGAGAGAGCATGGGGAGCTGGATACTTCCATGGGGAACACTTAAAGTAAAAAAAAATGTTTAAATACCACAAAAGGAGAGGGTATTTTTAATGTGACTTCAAGGGTGACTGGGAAAAAAACAGCAATCCTCTAAATTGAATGCTATGAAAATGCCTTTAAATGATAAGTTCACCGTTTGAAACATGTTCTGTATTTCGGATGGAACATGTAACATGTTCCAGTAGTTGCAGCCTCCCCCCCCCCCCCTTCCAGTGACAGCAAGTGGGCAGCCAGTGGGCTCCTGTCTCACTGTTTGAAAATAATGTGGCCGGAGCCTGGCCGTATCATTTATTCACAGAGTTCTGTGAATGAAAAACTACAAGTACCGATAGCCTTTGCGGCTGTCAGCTTGTAGTTCTCACTGAACTAGGATGGTGCTGTTGAGTGTTCTAGTGGTCTTTTCCAGTCAGTGTGTATCTGCCTGTGCATACAAGGTATGAGCAGATAGATACACTGGCAAGTCTGCACGAGTCCTGCATGGCACCCGCAATCTGCTGATTCCGGGTGCCATGCTTTACAGACTCTAAGTAAAAAAAATATAATAATAAATGCTAATTTTTTTACCTGCAAAAAGATGTGCATTTATTCTTTTTTTTAAGGTGAACTTATTATTTAAGAATGATGTATGTGGTATCATGGAACAGTAGAAGTTTTATGTTTAGCGCCAGTGATAATCGTATTAATTTCAACTATAAAAAAAAAATTGTTTTCAGGTAGTTGTGGCTGCAACACCTTTTTTTTTAAATCAGATTTTATTTAATGAAAATTTCAATCTTGAAAAATACAGACATAGCATACAAAACACATCATACAGAACTTCAGAAATACAACAAAAAAAAAACTAAAAATATGACATATTAGCAGAGAATTATAATTACTAAATAAGATCAATTGTGTATAACCATCAAATAAAAAAAGAAAAGAGAAATATAAAAAAAACCTCTAAAAAGATAGTGTGTATATATATATATATATATATATATATATATATACACCGGTATATATATATATATATATATATATATATATACATATATATATATATATATATATATAAATAGACAACACTATTTATAATTCAAACTGGTCTACTCCAATAACAGAAACATAGACTCAATCCATTGTAACCAAGTAGCATCAAACTTCCTCATTGAGTTTCTTAAAAAATATGTGTGTTTTTCAAAAGTAATAAGCCTATTGAGGTCAAAAATCCAATCAGATAAAGTAGGAGGATATGGAGACAATTTGGCAATTTGTCTGTGGGCCACAATGAGAACATGCAAGATAGTATTCAACATAGGAAGAATGTTAAAATAAGAATTAAGGTAGCCTAATAAGCATGTAAGTGGTTCAACTGAAATATTTACACCCAAGAGCCCATTAAGTATGCCAACCACCTCCTCCCAATATCTCTGGAGTTTGGGGCACCGCCACAGAAGCTGTATAAGAGTACCTGGATTGTCACATCTGGCACAGGCTGTGTCAGATCTCAGGCCTATAGAATGCAAAAAAAATGGGGGTTCTATATACCCTGTGGAGAATAAAAATCTGGGTCAATCTGTGTGATGGAGAGAGAGGCAAGAGGGAGGGACCGGAGGATCCCTTCTCAAACCTCCACATAGATAGGGCCAACATCCTGTTCCCACCCCGCCCTGGAACAGATAAGAAACCTCAATAAAAACATATCTAATAGGACCATATATGTTACAGAGTTAAGTCCCTTAGTTGACCTCAATTGTGCTATTCTATCTAGAGCAGGGGTAGGAGAAAATAACACTTCAACTGAGGAGAATTGGGCACGTAGTGCATGACACAACTGAAGAAACTGATAGAACCACTTTGACTGTAGGGAGTACTCTGTCTTCAGCTCCTCATAGGTTTTAATGAAGCCATTCTCATATAGCTGAACTAAGGTGGTTACCCCAGCTTTCCCCATCTCTGAAAAACGTCCCACAAATATGGCCATTCAACACTATCAAAGGCCTTGAAGGCAACTAACGTCAAAAAAGCACAAATTGGGCGGTACAAAACCGTAAATTCAGCCTGGTCAGGGTGTATAATATGTGTGATGACCTTATTTAATCTATTAGCAAGTACTTTGGCGAGTATTTTAATATCTGTGGGTAATAGAGAAATAGGTCTATAGGACTCAGGGTATAAAGGATCTTTATCTTTCCTTGGTATAACTACTATAGCGGCCTCTCCTATAGAGTCTGGGAGCCGACCCATGGAAAAGGCCTCACTAAACTTATTAAGAAGGGCTCGGTGCAACACTTCACTATATATTTTTGTAAATCTCTATGGGGAAACCATCCACCCCTGGAGCTTTGGAGTTACTGCAGTTTCCAATTTGTGTAGGTTAAGTTGAGCATTAAGAATTTCCTGGTCCGCTGATGGCAGAGACAGAAAATGAATAGTGTCCAAGTAAGTGGCTAGCTCAGTTGGGGAGTAGTAGATTCTAGAGGTATATACAGTATCTCACAAAAGTGAGTACACCGCTCACATTTTTGTAAATATTTTATTATATCTTTTCATGTGACGACACTGAAGAAATGACACTTTGCTACAATGAAAAGTAGTGAGTGTAAAGCTTGCATAACAGTGTAAATGTGCTGTCCCTTCAAAATAACTAAAAACACAGCCATTAATATCTAAACCACTGGCAACAAAAGTGAGTACACCCCTAAGTCAAAATATCTGAATCGGGCCCAATTAGTAATTTTCCCTCCCTGGTGTCATGTGGCTCATTAGTGTTAGGTGTGAATGGGGAGCAGGTGTGTTAAATTTGGTGTTATCTCTCCCACTCTCTCATACTGGTCACTGGAAGTTCAACATGGCACCTCATGGCAAATAACTCTCTGAGGATCTGAAAAAAAGAATTGTTGCTCTACATAAAGATGGCCTAGGTTATAAGAAGATTGCCAAGACCCTGAAGCTGAGCTGCAGCATGGTGGCCAAGACCATACAGCGGTTTAACAGGACAGGTTCCACTCAGAACAGGCCTCGCCATGGTTGACCAAAGAAGTTGAGTGCGCGTGCTCAGTGTCATATCCAAAGGTTGTCTTTGGGAAATAGACGTATGAGTGCTGCCAGCATTGCTGCAGAGGTTGAAGGGGTGGGGGGGTCAGCCTGTCAGTGCTCAGACCATGCAGCGCACATTGCATCAAATTGGTCTGCATGGCTGTCGTCCCAGAAGGAAGCCTCTTCTAAAGATGATGCACAAGAAAGCCCACAATCAGTTTGCTACAGACAAGCAGACTAAGGGCATGTGTTACTGGAACCATGTCCTGAGGTTTGATGAAACCAAGATAAACTTATTTGGGTCAGATGATGTCAAGCGTGTGTGGCAGCAACCAGGTACAAAGACAAGTGTCTTTCCTACAGTCAAGCATGGTGGTGGGAGTGCCATGGTCTGGGGCTAAATGAGTGCTGCTGGCACTGGGGAGCTACAGTTCATTGAAGGAACCATGAATGCCAACATGTACTGTGACATACTGAAGCAGAGCATGATCCCCTCCCTTCGGAGACTGGTCTGCAGGGCAGTATTCCAGCATGATAAGGACCCCAAACACATCTCCAAGACGACCACTGCCTTGCTAAAGAAGCTGAGGGTAAACGTTATGGACTGGCCAAGCATGTCTCCAGGTCTAAACCCTATTGAGCATCTGTGGGGCATCCTCAAACAAAAGGTGGAGGAGCGCAATGTCTCTAACATTCACCAGCTCCGTGATGTTTTCATGGAAGAGTAGAAGAGAACTCCAGTGGCAACCTGTGAAGCTCTGGTGAACTCCATGCCCAAGAGGGTTAAGGCAGTGCTGGAAAATAATGGTGGCCACACAAAATATTGACATTTTGAGCCCAATTTGGACATTTTCGCTTAGGGGTGACCGCAAATTTACACTGTTATACAAGCCGTGTACTCACTACTAGAGTTGAGCGAACACCTGGAAGTTCGGGTTCTGCTGGTCCGTCCGAACTTCGGGACAAAGTCCGGGTCCGGGTCCGGACGGAACCCGAACGATCGCACGGACAACGAACCCCATTGAAATCAATGGGGACCCGAACTTTTAGGCACAAAAATGGCTGTAGCAAAGTCCTGGAAAGCCCCAGAGGGCTGCAAAAGGAAGTAAAATGGGGGTAAGGGTAGGGCAAGCGCCCTACAAAAAAATGGGGACAGGGAAATAACTTTAAATATTTTTAAAAAAATAAAAACATAAAAAATGCAAAAATGGAGATGAATGTGGTTCATCTTCAAACTGTGTCTGAAAAGTATTAATTAACGGTAGAAGCCATATAACTGTTCTAAAATCATCTTCAAACTAGGGCAAGTGCCCTACAAATAAATGGGGATAGGGAAAATAAATTAAAATCAAATAAAAAAATGGGAAGGGGGATGGATGTAGAGTAGGAGCC